>SJXQ01006547.1:232975-244053 GCA_006408695.1 Aepyceros melampus
GGGCCGGGGGTGGGGAGGGGTGGAATCTCTGAGCCTCTCTCAGTTACCACAGCCTGCGGGGGTCACTGGTTTAGAAACCTGGGGAGCTTGCTAACATCCAATTCCGGGCCTCACTGATTACTGAATCAGAGTCTCTTGAGAATCTGTTTTTGGTTTTTGTTTTTTTAAAGTCCTCAGCCTTGGGAAATACTGATGCAAATTACAGGCTTTTAATCTGGAGTCTCTTACAGGTTTCAGGGGCTCTGTAGGGGTTGCTCTAATTCCTAGCTGCATATGAGAATCGTGAGAAGCTTTAAAAAAAAAATCCCAGTGCCCAGGCCACACCCCAGACCAATTAAATCAGAATCTCTGGAGGTAAAACCCAAGCATCCCTGTTCAAAAGAAAATCCCAAGAGACTGCAGTGTGCAAATTTAAGAAGCACTGCTGAATGGATATTCTCAGGAGACATTAGTTATACCTGTGTTCTCTTCCGGGCTAAATTTAGCTCCAGGCCCTCTGCCCTGGTGGTAAAGAAGGAGCCTCTCCTTCCAGGAAGGGGATTGTAGTTAGGGCTGAGGTTCAGCAGGTAAGCACCTGTTGTTAAAATATTGAAATATTTCCCTACCCCTTGGTAACAGATGTTACATGGAACCCTTTAAGTGCCCCACAGCCCTTAGCCCTCTCCTCCAGACCCAAGGCCTACAGATGCAGGAATGAAAAGGGTTAGAATGGTCACACACCCATACCCACTCTCTGTGGGGCCTCCTGGAGTTCCTTGGCTGGAGTCACTTCTGACTGGTGCAGGGTGGTAGTGGTGGAGGTTGTTAAACATTTGAACATTGATCCTAGTTATCATACTGGGGTTAGGATTATCAGTTTACAGTCATAAAGGGCTAGATTCCTACCTAATTTGGGTGTGACCTTGGGCAAGCAGTTTCATCTCTCTGAGCCTCAGTTTCCTCATCTGCAAATAGGGTCAAAAGCTCTTGCTCTCACCCTTAATATACTTGGTCTTCCCTGCTGTGTGGGCTCTCCTCTAGCTGTGGCCAACAGGTCTACTCTCTGGTTGGGGTGCAAGCGCTTCTCACAGAGGAGGCTTCTCTTGTTGCTGAACACTCAGGCTTTAGTAGTTGCATAGGCTTAATAATTGTGGATCACGGGCTTAGTTGCTCCAAAGTGTCTGGGATCTTCCCAGATCAGGGATCGAACTCACGTCTCCTCCATTGGTAGACAGATTCTTTACCACTGAGCCACGAGGGAAGCCCGTCCCCTTCCCACTTCGGGTGAAGCTCAAGTAAAGCCAGGGTCTCAAACTTGAGCACACCTTGGAATCACTTGGCAGATTTGTTAAAATAGAAATTGCTGGGTCTCACCCAGAGGTGCTGATTCAGTAGTCCTGGGGGTGGGGTGGGGGGGGTAGGTGAGGGTCTGCATTTCTGACCAGTTCCCAGATGGTGCTGATGCTGCTGGTCCCATGACTACTTTGAGAACCGGGGAACTAAAAGACACGTGAGAAAGTGTGCCCAGCCAAGAGTAGAGGTGTAACCCAGGCGTGTAAAAGGGCCAAAGAGGCTGCCAGTTGCCCTGTGTGCTGTCTGGGTTTTTCTCTCCTGCTCTGTGCCCCAGGGTTCTGCATGTATTTGGCCAGGACAGCTGAGTGACCATTGAATGTTTAACCTGGGGTTTCCTGAGAGCTAGCCACTCCCCCCGCCCCGAACACACACACATTGTGAACAGCACCAGATTTAGACTTTTCTAGGCTGTGAACACTGAGAGTATGGCTCCCCTCCCCCACGTCATCCAAAGAAAAGCAACACTAAAGCCTAAAATGACTATATAAGGAATTCCACCAAAGATCTGACTTTTCCCATGCTGGCTACTTCAAGGTTTTTTTTCCTTCAATATCAAAAACAATCTTTGTGGCAGGAAGGGATGAATAAGTGGAGCGCAGAGGATTTTTAGGGTAGTGAAACTACTCTGTATGATCGCATAATGATGGATGCATATCATTGCCATTGCATCTTTGCCCAGACCCATAGAATGAGCACCACCAAGGGTGAGCCGGAAGCTATGGACTCCGGGTGATAGTGATGTTTCATCACTATCATGAAGTGATAAGGAAGTACTAATGAGGTGATAATGAAGTTTCATTGATGGTAACAAAGATACCCCTCCAGTAGCGGATGTTGACAACAGGGGAGGCTGTGAATGGCTGAGGGTAAGGGGTACACAGTAGAATGCCTGTACTTCCCCTGAAGTTGCTCGTGCTTGGTCACTCAGTCGTATCCACTCTTTGCGACTCTATGGATTATAGCCCGCCAGGCTCCTCAGTCCATGGGATTCTCCGGGCAAGAATATTGGAATGGGTTGCCATGCCCTCCTCCAGGGGAATCTTCTCGAACCAGGGATTGAACCCCAGTCTGCTCTAAAAATATTAGTCTTAATTAAGCAAATACAAAAAAATTAAAAAAACACAAGCAACCTTTCAGATGTGTATTTAGGGGCTGCACCTGCTCTGCTGGGACCCCAAGCAAAGTGTTACTTGCCAGTGGGTGATCCCAGGCCAGAGGAACTGGTCCCAGGTGCGCCCTGTATCCCCTCAATTCGCACACCACTCTCTCCACAGTATCATCACTTCCCAAGGTCATGAACTCACCTTAAAGGAAACTCCACTTGACTCTTCCTCTGCCTCCTCTGGCTATTTTGATCTTTTCTTTACCCCACTCCATTTTCTTTTTTCCTGCAGAGCCCAAATAACCCACGCTTGTCCTCTCTGTTGGTTCCTAGGCTTTAAGCCCCTTCAGCCTGACTCCTGGGCATCTTCCACTCCCCAGGTTGCTTCCCCCATTGACTTCCTTCTTGCCAGATCCAGTGACCGGCTCTTAGCACGAGATGTGGAGTCAGAGGCCTAGGCAGGATCTCGTCACTCATCAGCTGTGTGACGGTGAGCAACATGAAGTGCTTCTCTGGGCCTTGGGTCCATCACCTTAAAAATGGCTTCCAATCTGTGCCTCCCACGAATGCCAAGGGGTTCTGCAAGCCCAAACACAAACAGGATGTTAAGAAGGTCAGCCATGAGGCACTTGGATAAGCTGTCAAGTGTCCCTACTCCAGCATCGACAGAACCATCAGGCTGAGGTAGCTGGGGGGTGCATGCACAGCAAGGTGGAAAGAAAAGGGTGCTGGTGTCAGATGTGGGTTGAGTCCCAGGCCAACTCCTTGCTAACTGTGCAGGCAACTCCTTGAGTCTCACAGAGTCTTTGCCTGTAAAATGGGCTCGTGAATCCCAATTTGTGAAGTTAGGATCCTAATTCGTGAGTCCTCATTGTACAGGGGAGAGCACTGGAGTGACAGAATCCTAAGAGCTAATATTCTTCCCACCTCCATACCCACCCTGTGCTGAGAACTTGCAGTGTCTAATCTCGCTTAATCCCTCTACAACTCTTTGAAGTAAGGACTGTTCTCTTTCCCATTTTACAGATGAGGAAATGGAAGCAGAGAAAGACAAAGTAACTTGCTTAAGGCTGCACAGCCTGAAGGAGTAGAAGCTGGAACTTGAGTCCAGGAGGGCTGATCGCAAAGTCTATACTCTGTGATTTCCTATGTTATTGTTGCTCAGTTGCTCAGTCCTGTCTGACTCGTTTCGATCCCATAAGCTGCAGCACACCAGGCTTCTCTGTCCTTCACTATCTCCCTGAGCTTGCCCAAACTCATGTCCATTAAGTCGGTGACGCCATCCAACCATGCCATACTCTATTGCCCCTTCTCCTCCTGCCCTCAGTCTTTTCTAGAATCAGGATCTTTTTCAATGAGTTGGCCCTTCACATCAGGTGGCCAAAGTATTGGAGCTTCAGCTCTAGCAGCCAGGACTAGCTAGCATCAGTCTAGCTTCAGGACTAGCATCTAGTCCTTCCAACGAATATTTAGGGTTGATTTCCTTTAAATTGACTGGTTTGATCTCCTTGCAGTACAAGGGACTCTCGGCGTCTTCTCTAGCACCACATTTTGAAAGCATCTATTCTTCGGCACTCAGCCTTTTTTATGGTCTAACTCTCACATCCATACGTGACTATGGAAAAACCATAGCCTTGACTAGATGGACCTTTGTCTGCAAAGAGATGTCTCTGCTTTTTTTAACATGCTGTCTAGGTTTGACTTCCTATAGAAGGAGCTCAATACAGATAGGTGGTAAGCACAATGGTATTGTAATTATTATTAGTATCTCTGCCAGTCAGCATGGGGATTGCCAGCTCCCCGGGGCTAGAATGGTAGGTGTGTTTGTTGTGGGGCGGGGCGGGCACTGGAATGATGCTCTCCCCTCAGGGCAGGTGGCGTCTTGCAGTTCACACACCTTCCCCCTTGGTCCCAGACGCCAATGTCTTCCTCACATCCTGCCAGGGCCTCTCAGGGCTGCCCCTCCCCTCTTGGGCATGTTTGGGAGAAACAGACTTGGAGTTCCCCCTGCCTGGAAGTGGGGAGTGAAGCCTCATCTCGTGAGGCTGACCTCGGTCTGGGGGCCTGGAGTTATTAATAGCAGCCTGCGGGGCTGTGTCATCTAGCTGGTGACTCAGGCCTCCAGGATCAGCCCCCTCCCCAGCCTGATGGGGCCTCCTCCTGGGTGAGGGGCTTCGAGTCCAAGTTCTGACTCCAGACAAGGTTGGAGGGCTGCTCACCTGGGGGTGGGTCTGCTCTCCCAGGGCCTTGGCTAAATTCTGTTGTGGTGTTGGGGAAGGAGGGGCTGGGGAAGTGGGGAAGGGATGTGGTGACAGAACCGCTTCCTGCCATTGCTGTGTTGAAGGCCAAGCTCCCCCAAGTTCCCCTTGGTGGGGGTTGGGGAGCCCAGAGGTAGAGGAGGAAGTTGGGAGGAGTGAGGAAAGGAGGGTTGGATTGACTCCAGGAATCAAGTTCTGGGGTTCCTGGCGGGGTTCCCTCTGTCTGTCAGAACAGCAGCAAGCATTTGTTACCAGGGTCAGGCACTTTATCTCTGTGAACTCATTTGATTCTCACAGCCCCACGAGGTAAGTGTTGTTATTGCCCTCATTTTATACATTGGAAAACGGAGGCACCGGCAGCTTATGTCAATGACTTACAGCAAATTGGTGCTAGAGCAGAGACTTGAACTTCTCAGCTGATTTTCAGAGCAAGCCTCTTAGCTACCACTCCTTTTTGCCCCCTCCCCACTCTGTCTATGGGGTCACACAGTCGGACACGACTGAAGCGACTCAGCAGCAGCAGCACCTCCTCTGTCCCTGGCTTGCTCTGTGACCTAAGGGAGGTAAAGTTCCCACTCTGGGCCTCAGTTTCCTCATCTGTATGACATTGGAGTAGATAAAAATGCCTCCTTCTTGTGATGTATGTCTCTCCAGTACTAATTACTCATTCAGTTTTTCCCCTACTGGACTTTCAGCTCCATGAGCTTGGGGACAAAGCCTATTTTGGCCACTGCTATATTCCCCAATCTTAGCACGATGCCTGGCCCATAAAAACTCAACAAATATTTCTTGAGTAAATGGTCCTTAAAGGTTTGAGGATCATCATCAATGGCTTGAGTATGTGATAAAAGTTCTGGACCCTTTACATTAAAAAAATCAACATATATCAATAGTTCCCAGCTGGGAGTGTCTGTGCCCCTCCCAGCCACCCAGAGGGCATTTGGTAATGTTTGACAACATTTCTGGTTGTCACAACTGGCAGGGGGAGGTGCTACCAGCATGGCATAGAAGCAAGGAGTGCTACTCAACATCTTACACTGCATAGCAGAGATTCTCCAAACAAAGAATGATCTAACCTCAAACATCAATACCATTAAATCTGAGAATATAACATATATTCTCATATGTAAATCTGAGTATGTGACATATATACACAGATCTGGCATTTTGTACAACTGATGGCAAGTTGGGAGTGGCTCATGGATTCTCTTAAAGTCTTTCTCTGCTACCAGCTGAAGATCCCCTGGATTGGAGTGTCCCGATGTTTCTGTCTCTAAGTCATAGAGTCATTCTGCTGAACTTCCCTGGTGACCAGTGGTTAAGATTCTACCTGCCGATGCAGGGGACACAGCTTTGATCCCTGGTCTGGGAAGATCCCACAAGCTGTGGAGCCACTAAACCATGTGTCGTAACTACTGCGCCCACGTGCTGCAGCTACTGAGCCCGTGTCTCTAGAGACTGTGCTGCATAACAGGAGAAGCCACTGCAATGGGAAGCCTGCTCGTCGTAACTGGAGAAAGCCCGCGAGCAGACACAAAGACCTAGCACAGCCAAACATAAATTAATTAATACAAATAAAATCAAACTATAGTGCGGGACGATTCCATACTCTCAAGTCTGGAATATAGTTCCCCTGAGGCCCCTGTTGTAGCCTCTGATCCCCAGAGACTGAGCCTCCTCTCTGATCTTCAGTGGGCACCAATGATTGGGGAAGAAGGGTCCTGGTTTTGTCTCCCATCTCCCACAATTCCCCTCTAACCCCGGTCATCTCAGTTCCTGTAAATGGTAATAAAGATGAAAAGCTTCAGAACCAAATAGCCCTAGGCTTGAGTCCTGATTTTGTGTATTAACTCATTGGGTGGTCATGCCAAGTTCCTTAACTACTCTGAACCTCAGTGTCCTCCTCTATAAATGGGAGGGGTTCTCATTAAACCTACCTCATAGAGTCGTGGGGATGAAACAAGATGCTTATGGGGAACTTAACAGAGTACTCGACACGGTAAATCTCTAAAAACTGCATTATTATGGTTCGGAAGTGAAATGACTTGCCCAAGGTCACACAGCCTGGAGATGGCAGAGCTGGGACTGAAAACCAGAACAGTGTGACTCCAAAGCAGCTGCTCATTCATTGTGAACTCCAGGGCTTCCATTTTCCTATAAAGGAAGTTAACTGTCTCCATCTCAGCTGATTTTTGAGATAAGTATGTAAAGTGCCTAGCACATAGTAAGTCCTTCAAATACAGCTTGTCAGATTGTTGCTGTTGTCCTTCCCAAATAATGCTTTGAAGAAGGCAAATAAGACCTCGCCGCACACTGGCTGGCTGGGAAGAAGGGAGGGAAGGAGTTTGCTGGGTATTGGCATAAGGGGTGATAACTGGAGCTGGAGTTTGTGCCAACTTCCCTCTACTGCCAAGGAACTTTTACAGGCTGAGGGAGGGGGCTACATGCAGAAACAGCACAGTCAACTCTGACAGTCATCTTGACGTTGGTCATCGGTGGTCTGACCGGCATCACCTTGATTGTCTTGAGGTACAGTCAATTTTCAGTTCCGGGGTCGATTTGTTTCCATTTCTTGAGGCCAATTTTCGGAACTGTGGCAGCTGATGTCATGGCTAGGTCATATAGTTAACTTTTCACCTGCTGGAAGTTTTAGCACCTATAAGACAGCTCACAGGATATGGCTCAGAATATTATCTATAGCCCTTGAGAAGAAACTAAAAGTCCTTGACACGTTTAATGACTAAACTACGATCATTTGGTCTCCTTGGGATGCTTTTGTTTCTGCATATTCTCACTTTTCTGATTAAACTTATTCTTTGGCTAAAGTTTTTCCACAGACAAAAGGCAGGCTGAGGACATGGGGGCGGAGGAGGGCAGTGGCAAGGATCATAGGATCCTGCTCTGTTTCAAGGTCACACAGCAGATTAGAGTCCAAGATCCCCCTTCTTCCGATTCCCAGATTCCTGGTTTTGGCCCAAATCATGAAAAGTGATCACAGCCGTTTCTTGAATATTTGCAACATACACAGTCCAAGGTATTTTATGTGTTTGGTCTCATCCTCACATCAATGTAGGGACAAAGAACCCTTTTAAATGTATTTTTATTTATTTTTCGAACTTTGCATACATTTATTCAGTTGACACTGATGGGCAGTGTGGGGGATACAGATTTTTCTTTTCTTCCACACAAACCATCAGACAATTTCACACCATCTCCCCAAGTGGAGAAGTCTATATCAGTGCATACCCAGAGGACAGAGAATGTAGTCAGCAGCCTGCTGTACAGATATTTACACATAATTACAAGGCCCCTGGGCTTCCTGGTGGCTCAGTGGTAAAGAACCTGCCTGCCAACGCAGGAGATGCAGGTTCGATCCCTGGGCAGGGAAGATCCCCTGGAGAAGGAAATGGCAACCCACTCCAGTATTCTTGCCTGGCAAATCTCATGGACAGAGGAGCCTGGTGGGCTGCAGTCCATGGGGTTGCAAAAGAGTTGGACATGACTGAAGTGACTAAACAACAACAGGACCCCTGCCACAGGATGTGCCAGGCTTGGCCCACCCACCCCACCTCTCCAGTCTCTGCCCAAACCCTCCTCTCCCATCCCAACCGCATTGCCTTTAGCTACAATAAGTATCCTGGGGCCTGGGACATAGCACACCACTGAGAGGGCTGCCAGCTCTGAATGGTAGGACCCAGCCGGCTATGAGAAAGAGGTAAAGTCCAAAAGGGCCCCTTTTTACAGCTGAAGAAACAGACTCACAGTGGTGAAGACACTTGCCCAAGGCACTGGAGGAATGAGGCCATGTCTGCTGGCTTCCAGACACCACAGCACTCCCACTGTCCCCACCTGCCCACCGACCCCCCACCGCTGTGCAGTTCTCAAGGATCCAGCCTGCTGAAGACCAGGAATTGTCTCCATGGAATTCCCCGATTTCCACCAAGCAGAGCTCACTCCTTCTGCCCCCAGGTGGAGCAGGGAGAGGAAGCTGAGTCAAGGCAGACTTCCAGGGAGAAGAGGGCAGAGCCTGGGAGTGTGAGGAGGGTCCACGGAGGGCATCCGATCAGGAAGTGGGGATCATCTGGGTCGGACAGAAGTCTCGGGAACTTTCCATCCTTTGTCCTTAGGCTGAATTCTCAGGGGTCTTCCAATGGAGGGCTCAGGGAGTCCTCCAGCCAGCCCTGCCTCCCTCCCTTCCTCTCACGCAGTTCTCACAAGCTCTGCAGTTTGCAAAACCCAATCCTTCCCTTGTGGGCCTGTGGTTTCCTGTTGGGTCTGGGGTCCTGCCTGACTCGGCAATGGGGGCTGTGGGCAGGAGGGAGAGGGGGGAGGTGGTGTAAGCCTTTCCTTGCCTTCTCATGCTGGGACTGCCTAACACACACACACACACACACACACACACACACACACGCACACACGCCATGCCCTGAGTCAGCTCTTGCCAGTGGCCTGTCAGAGAGGGGCGGGGTCACTGATTCAGTTGACAGCCTCTTTAAAGCCCCCAGGAGGGCAGCTGCAGCCAGACCAAGCGCTATTCTCACCATGAGCCCCCGGCAGCCCTTGGTCCTGGCGCTCCTGGTGCTAGCCTGCTGCTCTGCTGCCCCTAGACCTCGCCAGCCCACCGTTGTGGTCTTCCCAGGAGAACGACAAACCAGCCTCACCAACAGGCAGCTGGCAGAGGTAGGCACACTCCCCCATCTAGAGCTGGGAAGGGCTGGCCGGGAATCCCAGAAAGGGCGCGGGGTCTCAGGCGAGGTACTCTGGGGCTTGTTGTGTGTGTTGGGGGGTGGTGATGGGCACCTCTGGAGAACAGAGCAGTGAGAGCCTCCCTGGGAGATTCTGGACAGGGACTGCTGGAAACAGGCTAATGAAGGTTTCCCAGATGGGCACTGGGAAATGGTGACGGGGCACTGGAGGGTTCTGGAGTGGTGATGGGCTGAGGGCGAACAGGGGGAAACCCTAGGGGGCCCTGAGGTCGGCACTGCACAGGGGCATCCTGGAGTGGAACGGAGCTGAGGATGTCCACATGGAGGGGAGATTCTTGGGGTGGGCACAAGCCCTTGGTATCCAGGGTACCGAGTCCTGGATACAGTGTCCGTTGCTAGCCCCAGAGAGCGGGGAGGGATGGAGTCCTTGCCCAGTAGGGCAGAGAAAGGGCGTCAGGGAGCTGCCACATCTCTGCCCTTCCTTCCGCAGGAATACCTGTACCGCTATGGCTACACTCCTGCAGCAGAGATGAGCGAGGACGGGCAGTCCCTGCGGCGAGCTCTGCTGCGCTTCCAGCGGCGCCTGTCCCTGCCCGAGACTGGCGAGCTGGACAGCAGCACCGTGAACGCCATGCGAGCCCCGCGCTGCGGCGTCCCAACGTGGGCAGGTTCCAGACCTTTGAGGGCGACCTCAAGTGGCACCACCACAACATCACCTACTGGTGCGCGGCTGGGCCCCGCGGGGGCGAGCGGGGCGCAGAGCGTGGCGAGAGGCGGGTTCCCGAGCGCCACCCGTTGGCGAACACATCCCGTCTTAAGCCAGTCCGTGGCTTTCACTGAATGTGCCCGCCTTGAGGCAAGTGGCTCCCCCTCGGAGCCTCCGTCTCCCTCGTCGGGGGAAATGGACCTCGCCAACTGACTTCATAGAGAAAAATGCGTCTGAAAGTGCTTTCGAGCTGAAAGCGTGGAGCGCAGGCAGCGCTGTGTTTCTGAAGTCGCGGAGACACCGGGTGGCGCTGCTGGCCCGGCTCACGCCTCTCACTTTTCTGCCCTTTATCCTCCTGCCTTTTCCCTCCAGGATCCAAAATTACTCGGAAGACCTGCCGCGCGACGTGGTCGACGACGCCTTTGCCCGCGCTTTCGCGCTTTGGAGCGCAGTGACGCCGCTCACCTTCACTCGAGTGTACGGCCGCGAAGCCGACATCGTCATCCAGTTTGGTGTTAGAGGTGAGAACGCGAAGAAGGGGGAAACCGGGAGAATCTGAAATGGGGACAGAAGTGGGAGGATCAAAGAGAGACGAAAGGGGGGCCTGGACCTGGATTTCTCTTGCCTGTCCCTGAAGCCCTGGCGGCCGCTCGCCCTTATGTCGCCCCCTTCTGACCGACACCTCACTGCACTGAGATAGCAAATGTTGGACAGCGGCTCTTAGCTGGATTTTAGCTTGCAGTTAGGCCAGCGTCCTTGGGCAGTGCACAACCCGCACAACCGTATGCAGCTCACTCTCTTCTCCACCCGTTTCTTCAGAGCACGGAGATGGGTATCCCTTCGATGGAAAGAACGGGCTCCTGGCACACGCCTTTCCTCCTGGTGCAGGCATTCAAGGAGATGCCCACTTCGACGATGAAGAGTTATGGTCTCTGGGCAAAGGCGTTGGTGAGACCCCGAGCTGCCCCGGCCCG
>SJXQ01006547.1:270471-281046 GCA_006408695.1 Aepyceros melampus
TGCTGGTAGGGATGGGGGGGCTGCAGAAACTGACGCCAGCCTCCTTGGCAGGCCCCCCGCATGGGCACCTTCATGGGCGTGTACCTGCCGTGCCTGCAGAACATCTTCGGGGTCATCCTCTTCCTGCGGCTCACGTGGGTGGTGGGCATCGCAGGCATCATAGAAGCCTTCTGCATGGTCTTCATCTGCTGCTCCTGTGTGAGTGACTCCCTCCCCTCGCCCGTTCCCTGACAGCTGGGGCTTGAGCAGGGACCTGGGGGTGGGAGGGGAAGGGAAGGGGGTCATGAGACCTGAGCTTTTTATAGGAACCACTGCGTATAATCTTGGAGAGGAAATTAGGTCTGACTGGGCCTTCAGCCTCTCCCAGGCTCATCCCTGATGGCCATCAACCAGGTGTCACCTGAATCTTTGTGTGGATATGGGTGTTGCAGGCTCATTGATAAAAAAGATAGGTGTACATTAATAAATCAGATCCACCTACAGCCCTACGACAGTTAACAATTTGGTAGGTCTTGACTCACAAGAAAACGGGATGATGGGTCCCAAACAGGTCTGGCTGAATTCTTCCCATCTTCTCAAAAAACCCCACATGTTCACTAAACATCTACTTCCCGTGACATTTATGCTTCCTCACATGTGACCTGTGATTCCCCCCTCAACAAGTGCGGTAGCCAGTGCTGAAGCTGGTACACCTGCCTATTGAATAAACTAAGAAACGGAGGCTTAGAGAACTGAAGTGACGTGTCTCCTCCGATCAGACAGCTGGTCAGAGGCCAAGCTGGGGTTTCCAGAGCTCTCTGATGTGAGAGCTCGAGTTCCTTCCATGTGCTGGGTGAAGAAGAGGTTTTTCTGGACAAGACAGACTTGGCAGGAGTAGGAGCTGGAACCGTACCAAGGAGAAGCTCATCGGAAGAGGACTTGTGGGTTTGGCGGGTGTTTATGGGGTAGCCGCCACCCTGATGGTTATCTCTGTTCTCACAGACGATGCTCACGGCCATTTCCATGAGTGCAATCGCAACCAACGGTGTTGTCCCTGGTACGTGACTGGGGCTGCTTGGAGGGGAAGGGGGGCCTGGCTGGGTGGGAGGGAGACCTGGACGGTTGGAAGAAAGGAGTATAGCGCCCAGAGCTTTGGGTGCCCTCAGGAACTCCGAAAGGCAATACTGCAGGTCTGAGGCTGGGCTGTGATGTTTGCAGAGTCGGTGGGGGCAGCCCTCTTAAGGGGAGGGGAAGAAGGCTGTTGATGGTGTTGAACGGGGCAATGAAAGATCTCTTCCCTTTGCCTGAGACCCTCTTTGCCATCATCCTATTTTCTGAGCCATGACCTCCTTAGAGGGGTAATTAGCAACATGGTAATTAGTGCTGTAAAAGCCACTCGAGTGTTTGGCTGGGTCTCCCACTACAGCCTGTAAGGCTTGTGAGGCCCAGCGCAACCCCTTCCCACCACTGTCTCTGATCCCCCCCTCACCCTTATAGCAGCCCAGGGTCCCTTGAACCTCTTGCCAATACTGGATTCTTTCTGCAGCTGGAGGCTCCTACTACATGATTTCCAGGTCTCTGGGTCCAGAGTTTGGGGGCGCTGTGGGCCTCTGCTTCTACCTGGGCACTACTTTTGCTGGGGCCATGTACATCCTGGGCACCATTGAAATCCTGCTGGTAAGAGGGGCCAGGGAGGAGGTGTGGGTCCTGGGCTGTCAGTCAGTTAACAGATGCTGCCTGGACACCTCTTGTAGGCTGGGTCACTCAGTAAGGCCAGAGGGATATCAGATGTGGTTCTGTCTTTAAAGAGTTCACTGTCTAGTTGGGGAGACAGGATACACTAATTATGTAACATGAACAGCTGTCGTTTATCAGGCACCCACTGTGCTCTCAGCAGAGTTCCCAGTGCTTTACAGTCATTAGCTTGAATCCTCACGAGGTTTAAGTATTATTATACCCATTTTACAAATGAAAAGCTCAGAGAGGTGAAACGACTTGCTCAAGGTCACTCGGCAACTGACTGTCAGAGGTGGGTTGGGAAGAGTACAGTCATGGTAGAAATGATAACAGTCATGTCTCTCAATGACTGCCTACTACGTGCCAGGGGTCAGTGTGCTAGGCACTCTGTGGATGTTAATGGTAGGGGGCAGATGGCTGGGGGGTTGCAGAGAAGAAGGAGCTGAGAAAGAGATCTGTCAGAAGCAGTGACTGATGAGCAGCCAAGGCCCTGGGCAGTGTCTGAAGTGGACAGCTGCTGACTTGGGTCTCAGTTCTTCCTGCCCCTGCAGGAGGAAGTGGGAGCTGAAGGTTCCTTGGTATACAGAGAGCTGGGCTGACATTTCCCAAACACTTATCTACCCAGGCCCCATGGCCGGCCATGTATCATTTTATTTTATTCTCACGACTCTTGCATGAGTTGGTATCTTCATTTTACAGATGAGGAAGGCAAGGCTCAGAGAGTTAAAGGGACATGTGGAAGGGACGTGTGTCTTTCTGACTCTGAAGCCTGTGCATGTCCCCCCAACTGCACTGCTTTAGAGAACTAGAACTAACAGATGTTTCAGCTTCTGGCTTGGGGGCAGATTGGAGAGGTCCAGGGTCAGGAAGGATGGATGGGGAATAAAAGACCCAAGAAGCCAAATTTTGAGAGAATAATAATAGACCTCTATGGCTTTTACAAAATTAAAAAGTTATTATAAAAGCAATTCTACCCATTGAATTGGAAAATAAAAAAAAATAAATTGGAAAAAATTAAAGAATGTAAAAAGGGAAATAACAATCTCTTGAAGAAAGTCATCATTAACATTTTGGTGTATCCTTCTAGTTTTTGTTTTTCTTTATGATATTGTATTTATACAACTCTATAGATTTCTCTAATAGTTCAAAACTCTCTTTGCAAATATCACTTACAACTGAAAATAACTTTTGTAACAATATAAATATATTAATATTTCATATAGAAATTATGGAAAATACAGATGTGCAAAAAGAATAAAGATTATTCACATTTTTACCATTCAGGGGAAACGACTGTTAACATTTTGATGTATCTACACACAGACAGACATATATACACACGTATGTGTGTATATATTCACATGTAAGTACACATATATATATTTACAAAAATGAGATAAGACACATTCTCTTTAAAAATAGATTGTTTTTGCCCAGTCTAACAGGGATAGCTTTTTAAAGTTGGTTCATATAAATCTTTGTTGTCCTTTTTAGTAGCTACATAATCTATTTGGAAATACCATGATTAATTTATCTAATCTTCTAGGGATGAATGTCTAATTTATATCTGCCTTTCTAATTAAATAATAAAGGCAATAAATAATCATTAATACTTATACTTGATAACAAAATGATAGAAATTAATAATTGCTCCTAACATTTTTGAAGTATCATCTTTTAATGACTGTATAATAACTAGTCTTTGAGGACAGACCCTATCATTGGATGTCCTTCCCAGTCTCGGATTACTGTAAATATGCTGTGAAGAGTTATCTTTCTCTCCAAAGCCCTGTCTGCGCCTCAGGTTATTTCCTTGGGGTGGTTCTTCATTGGTCCCCACTGGGTTACCTGCTTGACCGCCTCACCCCTTTCCCACAGGCTTATCTCTTCCCAGCCATGGCCATTTTTAAGGCAGAAGATGCCAGCGGGGAGGCGGCAGCCATGCTGAACAACATGCGTGTGTATGGCACCTGTGTGCTCACCTGCATGGCCACCGTGGTGTTTGTGGGCGTCAAGTACGTCAACAAGTTCGCCCTTGTCTTCCTGGGTTGTGTCATCCTCTCCATCCTGGCCATCTATGCTGGGGTCATCAAGTCTGCCTTCGACCCACCCAACTTCCCGTAAGTGCTGCTGCCCTGCGCCTCGGGCACCCTCCCCCTCCTCCCTGGCTGGGTTCAGGGTCTTCACATTAGTCTCTGCCACCCCCCGCCTGCCCCATCTCTCAGAATTGGAGTGGTTGTGGATTCAGAGTAAACTCTCTTGGGAGGGAAAACCTCTCCTGGTTTCAGGTAAATCTCTTTAGGTTGGGGTAAGTTTTTTTGGAGGTGGGCACAGTGTCCCTTGTGAGGGTCAACTGCTTGCTAGTGAACTGGGCTTCCCAGGTGGCTCAGAGGTAAAGAATTCACCTGCCAAGCAGAAGACATGGGTTCAACTCCTGGGTTGGGAAGATTTCCTGGAGTAAGAAATGGCAACCCACTCTGGTATTCTTGCCTGGGAAGTCCCATGGGCTGAGCAGCCTGGTAGGCTACAGTCCATTGGACATGGCTGAGCACACTCACTCAGGTGGAGTTAGGAAGAGTCAAGTGGAAAGATTTCTGAAGGGATGACCAGTCTGTGTGAGGGAAAGCTTTCTTGGGTGGGGAACAACCTTCTGGAATGAGACAAACTCTTAGTATTAAACACCTTCTCTATCGTAGGACAGGACACAGAAGAGAGGGTCTAGGGGCTAGTCCCCCTTGGTTCAGCCTCTCTCCCTAGGACACATTCCCCTACATACATAACAGGGCTCAGAAGAATGGCACATTGGGACTGCTGTCCATGGTGCTGAAACAGCATCCCCGGAAAGCAGTAGTTCTCTGCCCTGGCTCACACTAGAGTCACTCGGGAGGGAGGAGATTCCCCAGCGGGCCAGTGGTTAGGAGCTTTGAAAACAATGCTGATCCTGGGCTCCATCCCAATTAAATAGAAATCTCTGGATATCGGGCCCTGGCATCTGTGTTTCTTTGTGCTCCCCTGGTGTTTCTACCATAAAACCAGGGCAAGGGTACGTCCCTCCCCACCTTCCTCCCTTGTTTCTCTCCCCAGGATCTGCCTCCTGGGGAACCGCACACTGTCTCGCCATGGCTTTGATGTCTGTGCCAAGCTGGCATGGGAAGGAAATGAGACAGTGACCACACGGCTTTGGGGCCTTTTCTGTTCTTCCCGATTCCTCAACGCCACCTGTGATGAGTACTTCATGCGAAACAATGTCACGGAGATCCAGGGCATTCCTGGCGCTGCCAGTGGCCTCATCAAAGGTCTGAGGGAGGGAAGAGGTCTGGTGTCCAGGGAACACTGCAGGGATTGTGGACTAATCAGTTAGGATTAAGGGACTCTCTTTGGGATTCAGTTAAATTTGGTCCATTTTAATTGAGCACCTACTCTGGGCCACATTCTCTCCTTGGAATCACAGAGGGGTAGAGATGAAAGGGAACCTTTGCATGTCTTTCCATCTAGTGGGAAAGAAAGCCATCAGTTTGGCAAGTATTCACTAAGCACCTGCTAAATGCCTAGCGCTGTGCTGAGCACCAGGAACACAGCATAAATAAGTCACAGTTCTTGGCCTCAAGGAGTCTAATAGCAGAGACAGATGTAATAGCAAATAAATTATGACATGTGTAGACGTGCATTCAATGAACAGAGTTCTCCCGAGGGAGGGAGTGGTCATGTGTATAAGGTGGTAAGACTAGGCTTCCTGGATTCATCCGAGAGGGTTTTGAAGAACAAACAAGAGACTTTCAGCTATACAAGGGGAATAAGGGAATTACAGGCAGAACAGCTTGCCTAAAAGCATGCAGACACTGAAGAGCATATTGTGCCCTTCCAACCATGAGTAATTTGGTATGACTGGGGCATAAAGTGCAAGAGAAGGAGGGGCAAGAGATGATGTTGGAGAGACTGACATGAGCCAGACTGTGGTCAGCCCTGGAAGCCATGTTGAAGAGTTTGGACAGTGCTCTGAGGGTGATGAGGAGCCGCCAAAGGGTTCTGAGTAAGGGGTGGACATGGTCAGTTTGTGGTTTCTGAAGGCTCACGCCAGCTGCTAATGTGGATGGGTTCATAGCAGGGAGGGGACTGAGTCAGGAAGTCTAGGAGGCGGCTGATGCTGAGTCCTGGTGAGATATGATGGTTTTCTTACTGAGAGTGGTGGATGCCAGCAAACTGGTTCTCCATCAGGAGAGATGGAGATGTTTTGCACCCCCATTCCACCCCAGGAGACAGGTGGCAATGTCTAGTGACATTTTTGGTTGTCACAACTGAAGGGTTATTACTGGCGTCCTGTGTGTAGAGGCTGGGATGTGGCTAAATACCCTACAATGTGAGGGGATGCCCCCTGCCCCCCCCCACACACACAAAGAATTGCCTGTTCTTATCATAGTTATCACTACAAGTTAATAGTGTCAGAGTGGAGAAACACTAGAGAAATGAGAAAGGGTGTATTTGAGAAATGTTTAGGAGGAATAATGGATAGGAGTGGGAGATGATTTTGAAACAGAGATGGGGAGAGGGAATGGTTGTGAGCAATGTCAAGCTGATTAGTATTGATGGTGGTGCCTTTTACCAAGGTAAGGGGTGAAGGAAAGGAGCCGTTTGCCATGAGTGGGTGGCGAGGCCAGTTTGCAACACATTGAATCAGTCTGAGATGGGTCTTTGTTGTATATGTCCTTCAGTAGATTGGACCATTTTAGGACAAGGACTCGATCTGATTCATGTACAAAGTCCCTGGTCCAAACAGGAGCTTAGGAAGTGTTGGTGGAAATAAGAGCTGGTTGATTTTGACCCTTCTTTTTGTCCACCCTGCCTCCTGGCCCCAGAGCTCTGGCGCCCTGATATCTGAGAGTCATGTCTCCCCGACAGAGAATCTATGGAGCTCCTACCTGACCAAGGGGGTGATTGTGGAAAGGCGTGGGATGCCCTCAGCGGGCCTGGCAGATGGTACCCCCATCGACATGGATCATCCCTATGTCTTCAGCGATATGACCTCCTACTTCACCCTGCTGGTTGGCATCTACTTCCCCTCAGTCACAGGTAAAGGGGAGCTCAGAGAGGGAAGACTCTGCCTGGGAGTGGATGGGTAGGGAGAAAGTCAATCATGATGTGGGGAATTTCTTAGTCCAATAGCCCCATCACATAAGCAAGATCCAATTCCCCGCCCACTGGACAGGTGAGGAATTAAAGCCCAGAGTAGCGCGGTAACACGCCCAAGCTCTCACACGGGTCAGTGGCCAGGACCAGACTCCTGGGCTCATGACTCGGAGGCTGCTGTCCGATCTCCATCTGCTCTCCCACGGCTCCTGTCCCAGCTGTTCCTCTGTTCACAGGGATCATGGCTGGTTCTAACCGCTCTGGGGACCTGCGGGATGCCCAGAAGTCGATCCCCACTGGTACCATCCTGGCCATTGCCACCACGTCTGCTGTCTGTATCCTGCACGGCTGGCGGGGACCACTGTGGGTGGGGAGGGCTAGACGGAGGGTCTCTGTAGGTGCTGCCTCATCTGGCTGGCTCAGGAGGGGTTGGGAGGATGGGGAATGCCACCCTGGGGATTCTCCTTCATCCTCTGCTACAGACATCAGCTCCGTTGTTCTGTTTGGGGCCTGCATCGAGGGGGTCGTCCTTCGGGACAAGTAAGTAAGGGGCTCAGGGAGGAGCCTGTTCTGGGGAGGGTGGGGTGGGCATCAGGCACACCTCTGCTCGCACACTCCAGGGCCAGGACTCCCTCCACCTACTGAGGCAGCACCTTCTGTTTTAAGACATGCCAAATGGCCAGTTTGTGGTTTCTGAAGGCTCACTCTGGCTGCTAGTGTGGATGGGTTCATAGCAGGGAGGGATGTGAGTCAGGGAGTCTAGGAGGAGGCCAAATGGCCCTGTCTTAGAATCAGAAAATGCTTAGAAAATGCTCTTCTTGATTCTCACACCACATCATGTCACCACGTGATGAGACCAGAATCCCCATTTTTCAGATGGAGACACAGTTTAAGATATCTGCCCAGGATGACACAGTCTTATACAACTGACCATGTTCTAGAATCATTATTAGCGGCGAGGGGCAAGATAAGGGTAGGGTGTTAAAAGGTACAAACTACTCTGTGTAAAAGAAATAAGCTGCAAGGATATATTGTTCAGCACAGGGGATACAGCCAATATTTTATAATAACTATAAATGAGGTATGACTTTTAAAAATTGTGGATCACTATGCTGTAACCCTGAAACTTATATAATCTCAGGTACATCAACTATACCTCAATTAAAAACAAAAATTGAGTTGCCACTAAGTTCCAGGCACTGTGCTAAGCATTTTACATGTGTTTACTCCTTATTCCTCCCACCAATCATATGAGATAGGCTTATAATGATCTTCACTTTACAGCTGAAGAAACTGAGGCACAGAGAGGTTGAATGTCTTGCCCAAGGCCCCACAGACAGCCCACGTCATCAGGGACTTTGTTTGTCCCTTCACCCCTACACAGCCCAGCCCTGTGGTGGATGTACAGCTGGCCCTGCAGTTGGCATGGGAGCCCTTTGGAAATCCAGGTGGCATTGCTCACCCAGCATCTCGTATCTTCTACTGCTTCCTTCCAGGTTTGGCGAAGCTGTGAACGGCAATCTGGTGGTGGGCACCCTGGCCTGGCCGTCCCCCTGGGTTATCGTCATCGGATCCTTCTTCTCTACCTGCGGGGCTGGGCTGCAGAGCCTCACGGGGGCTCCGCGCCTGCTGCAGGCCATTTCCCGCGATGGCATAGTGCCCTTCCTCCAGGTCAGTGGTGGGCAAGGCGTCACCCCCTATACCAGCCAGCCAGGCCCCTGCCCAGCGAGGCCACCCGGTGAGCAGAGGCCACAGCAAGCCTCGAACTGCCTTCTGGTCTCTGCCTCTCTGTGATGCCACTATGAAAAATGGGTGTGCTTTAGTTGGGACTGGGCCCATGCTCAGGGCCATCTCTTTGGGCAGGGTTGTTTGCTCTTAGGGAGGAAAATAAATAGTCCTCCTTGGGCCTTGTGACTGGGCAGGGACTCAGGGAAACAGCCAAAGGGGAGTGAGAGGAGGGTGCACTCTGTGGTGCTTTAAAAAATAATATACATGAACTCCGTCGTGGCTGCTTGCTGGCCACCTGGAGCTCCTCTTCCATCTGTCCCCTCCTGTCCCCCTTCAGGGATCATCTGAACTTCCCTGCACTTGGGTACCAATGTCAGGGTGTGCAAGATACAGCAAAAACCTGGTATCCCTTTGGGTACCTTTAAAGGATGAGAAACGCAGCCTCCCTGTCGCTCTGCCTCTCCTGTGCTGGTCCCCAGGACGAGAGGAGAGAGACAGGAAGTCCTTAGGGTCTCAGGCCCCTGTGACGGTTGCTGTGTCCTCAGGTTTTTGGCCATGGCAAAGCCAATGGAGAGCCAACCTGGGCCCTGCTCCTCACCGCCTGCATCTGTGAGATCGGCATCCTCATCGCGTCCCTGGACGAGGTCGCCCCCATCCTCTCTATGTGCGTGCTGGCCTCCTGCCCTCCCCATCAGCTCTGGGGGTCTCTCTACCTGGATACTCTAGCTGTGACCCTGGACAGCCCACCTGAACCACTTTAGCAAGCCCACTGTTGTAGAAACCTGTCCTCAGTTGTAGAGAGAGTCATCCCCACATGCACCAGGGCATGCAGTAAGGGGATCTGGCCTTTGAACCCCTTCCTGCGCATAAGAACATGACTCGGCCGCCTCCCCGGTTTCCTCCTCCCTTTCCCCCTTTTCTCTCCCTGTGTGTCTGTCTCTGCCTCTCCGGCATCTCTGTCTCTTGGGGGCCTTTCTGTGTTCTAGTTCTTCCTTATGTGCTACATGTTTGTGAACCTGGCCTGCGCCGTACAGACGCTGCTGAGGACGCCCAACTGGAGGCCACGCTTTCGATATTACCACTGGTGGGTGCCTGTCCCCCTCTCAACTCCCTGTCCCACAGGACCTTCCTCTCCCCGGCCCCTCACCCCAGCCCATCCCCTCCAGGTCTCAGGATCAACTCTAGCTTTCGTAGGTCAAGTAGCATGAGAAAAGTCCTGGTGAAGTTCTCCTTATAGTGACAAGTAATAACAGAAGACAGTATCAGCAGTCCCACTAGAATCCCTCTCATGTCCTTAGTGCTCAACACCTGCCGGTCTTGATGAGGAAACCTCAGTTTTCCCAGCTGTGAAGTGGGACAATAACCGTACCTACCTCATAGGCCCTCTGAGCCTTACAGTGCTTGGGGCACAGAAGGTGCTCCTCGTGTGGAGCTGGACTTCTGATTGTTCTGCTTGATGGTTCTTGATCCTCATAACAGGCCAGTGGGACAGACAGGGCGGGCATGATCATGCTTATTCTACTGAAAGGAAATGGAGGCTCTGGCGGGGAAACGGATGGGCCTAAGGTCATCCGCCCCCCAAGACTATAGCACACCTTGACCAGAACCCAGGCTGCCTGCCTGTCCCACCTCGGCCCTCCTGCTGCACCAGTCACCTCGTCCCATGTTCCTCCTGGGAGATCTTGCCTCCAACTCTCCCCAGAGACCCCTGCCCTCTGAACCCCTCTAGCAGGGCAGTCTGCCAGGGCCTGAGGCACTGGGCCGGGGCAGTGTGGTGACCGAGGAGCTGGGCGGGGCCCTGTCCGCGGCTGCGCATCCACCCCGAGGCCCCAGGTTCCGGTGGTGCTCCTGGAGATGATGGTGTGGGCTCCCCTAGCCCTGGCTGTAGCCTCCCAGGTCTGGCCCAGGCCTTCCCTGCCCTATCTAACTCTTGCCGTCTGAGCCCGGGCACCAGTGAGAACCCCGCCAGGGGCTCAGAGGCCGGGTCTCCCTCCCCCTGTCCAGGAC
>SJXQ01006547.1:291270-306763 GCA_006408695.1 Aepyceros melampus
CCGGCCTCGCCCCGCCGGAGGAGACGCTGCAATAAAGATCGGAGGAGGCTGCGGAGAGGAGCGGACCTGGGGCTTCGAGGACCCCCCGGTCGTCCGCCCGGCCCCTTCCCTCTCTTCCCGCGCCCCTCTCCCGGCGGCCCAGAGCGCGCGGGGTGGCGAGGATGCGCCCCGCCGTCTGCGTTCTACTTCCTCGCGCGGCCGCGGGCGCGAGCTGGCCGAGCGTATACATAGTGTACAGAAGACATCGCGTGTATTTTTAACGTCCCCATATTTCTGTGACTTAGAAGCGCAACGGACTTCTCTTCTCGCCGCAGTCGCGCTCTCCCGCTGGGGGCGCGCCCAGGGAAGGCGGAGGCCTCGGGAGGCTGGGTTTTCCTTGACGTCCGAGCGTTTGAGAGCAAAAGTGCTTTTAGGCCCAGGCGGAACTCGTGGTCCCTCGACCACCCACCCCCTCGACGCCTCCTCACCCTTTCCGCACGCCCTTGGCTTCCGAACCTTCTTCCCTCTAGATCTTTCGGAGACGAAGTGAGACAAGTGCCCCAACTTTTCCTGGATTCGCCTCCCAGCGAATGTGAGCTTCCACTGTGGCTGCAGAGACGCGCGCAGCCTCTTACCGGCTCTTTATGCAAGTGGGGCCAGGAGAGGGGAGGGGCGTTTCTTAAGCCAGAGGAACCGAGAGAGGCCCTCGCCCCTGCCCCCAGGAAGCCCCGTCCCGGTGCCTTCGCTGGGGGAGCAGGCGTCTCTCCTCCACCGGCTTGTCGCCTACTCCCCTATCCCGTGGCTCTTCGCCAAAGACTGAAATCGGGGCGGGGGTGGTGGTTGGAGGGCGGCCCCTCCCCCGGAGTTTCCTCCCTGGGACAGGTGAGGGAGGAGGGGGCGGCTTTGGGTTAGGGGCCAGGCTCGCCGGGGTGGCCCCAGCGCTGCCCCTGCGTTTCCTACCCTGTTCCCATCCGGCAACTCCGGCCTCGGGGACCCAGCCGCCTTCTCCGCGTCTGGGGGCCGGGCCTCGCTGCCCAGCAGCGGCCTCTAGCTGCGTCTCCCAGGCACCTGGGCCTGGGGGAGAGCTGAAGTCGCCACTTGCTTAGTTCTTAAGCGTCTCTCTGCCCTCCTCCAACTAGGGCCCAAGGCCTTTGGCTTCTCCAACACCAGTCCTTGGCGCTTCTGCTCCGCCAGCCCGGCCAGAGGTGCCCTCTTCCCTTAAAGAAACCCCGTTGGCCGGGTTCCCTTCCCCCAGGGCACGTTACTAAGGGGGGACATGCACTGCATGCTCGTTCCAGCGCCCTCTGGGGCTGGGTACAGTAACTCCAGCCCCAGGGGCCCGACTGCACCTAGTTAGACATCCCGTCCACCTCCCAGAGCTGAGGCTTCTGGGGACTCCTGACCTCACCACCTCCTTTCCTTTGAGCCCAAAGCAGAGCTGGCGCTGGTGCCATCTAGACTGGGTCAGGTGTGGCTGGAGGAGGTTTGGACGCCTGCGGTTAGACCAAGGCCTCTCTGAAATTTGATCAGGGGTCTGATAGACTTTTTCGGGTAGTATCAGAAGTTGGCGGTATTAGACACCAGCACTTCCCACTCCCATCCTCCAAGACCTCCCTCTGAGAACCACAGCTGGGTCTAGCCTTCTGGGGGGCCTAGCACTCTCAGGCTGAAGAGGTGGGCTAGGCAGAACCGAAAGGGGGCTGTATTAACATCACTTAGGGAACCAAAGTTGCACTATCTGGGCCCAGGCTGTCTGGTTGGCAAGAGCAAAGTTTCCATTGATGAAAACAGACATCCCACAACAAAACCCCAAGTTTTCTGTGCTACATGTGCAATATTTGTTATGAATGTTATCACTCGTCACTCATCAACTTATCTTTATAATCATGTAGCTAGATGTTTCATGTCCATTCAAGTGACTTTTATTCTGAGTGCAATATTTCAATAGCCTTGTAGTGATAACTAGTGTTGCTTTTGTTTTAGACGATCTATGTGCAGGGCAATGCAATGAAGTTGAAAACCCTTGTAAATAGGAGAGGTTGCAAACCAAATCAAGAGTATTTATTACTATTATTAGGCCTGCCTTTAATTTTCAGTGTTTCAGTATTCTCGCATTCTGCCTCAGTATTGATCTTGTGTTCTTTGTGCCAAGATGAAAAGGAGAGGGTTGGTTCTTTCCTTTATTGTTGAATGCTCCCATTTAATGCTTTATAGCTTTTACTGTATTAATTTTTTAGACTCCTGTCTGCACAAAATGCAATAAAAATAATTTTATTATACCCTTCACAGCCTGAGGTGTGCTGTTTGGACACTCCCGGGGGAAGAATTAGTTAGGTGGGAAGAGGGGTATTCAAAGTGGGCCCCCTGTGAGGACCCCAGACTCTTAATCAGAAACACTGACCGCCGCTGACAGAAGAGGCGGTTGGCTGATCCTCCAGGTCTAGCTGTCTAGTTTGTGTACTGCTAGTTCTGGAGCCCTGCCAAACACCCGAGACGGCCCCTCCCGGGTAGGCTGGGTGCTGACGGCGTCTTCAGTCCTGATCTACTGGCAGCCTTGTGCCAGCTGCTTCACCACACCTNGGACCCCAGACTCTTAATCAGAAACACTGACCGCCGCTGACAGAAGAGGCGGTTGGCTGATCCTCCAGGTCTAGCTGTCTAGTTTGTGTACTGCTAGTTCTGGAGCTCTGCCAAACACCCGAGACGGCCCCTCCCGGGTAGGCTGGGTGCTGACGGCGTCTTCAGTCCTGATCTACTGGCAGCCTTGTGCCAGCTGCTTCACCACACCTACCTTGAGTTTCCTGGTGGGGAGCTCTGTGAAATGCTCCCCAGTGCGCCCACCTGGGACACTGGTTCTGCCAACCCCTTGCATGATGGGCTGGCCACAGACAAAATCAAAACAGGAGAACACCTCTCTCTCCACAGACTTTTGGTCAGAAATGGCCTCCACGCCATTCTGTTTTCCTTAGAATAAGCGGACAAGCCTCTGACACACTGAAAGTCTGCCACAAACAAGGATGTTTACACACCATTACAATTACCCAGCAGGCTTTCACTCCAAACTGTTGTTAAAGCTCCTAAATAGGTGAGCTCTATGAGAGAAGCTAGGGTTCAAAGAGGTTTTAAGGCCCAACCTGCAGGCTGAGGACAAAGGGGACAGACCTCATGACAGACTGAAGCCAGTCATCGCTGTCAGGGACCCTCACCTATGCGCTCAGGAAGGAGTGCCCACAAAGAGGCCCTACCAACATCACACCCAAAAAAGGACAACACGGCTTTCACTTTTACATTTTAATTAAAAAGTAATCATTTCATCTTATTAACAACACAGGAGTTCCAAAGAGGGGAAAAAAAACCACAACACTATATAACACAAACAGGTCAGAACAAAACACTGCCATCTGGGGACCTTGAGTTTTGGAAACCAATGTTTACTCAGCTACTGGCAAGGACTCAGCTGAAGTCACTGCTCTCCCGTGTCTCTGCCAGGGGTCCCTTGAGACTGATCCACAAGGCGCTAAGGAGCACCATCCCTAGGGAGAAGGCAACTTCCTTTGGCTCCACTTAGAGCAGCAGGCAGAGGTCCTCCCTCTAGTAACTTCACTCTGGCTCAGAAGTTATGAACAGCCGCCTGCACCAAGAACATGTCCAGCTACCAAAAGTCTGACATCAAAATGGTCCCTACCTCCTGCTGCTCAGAAAACAGAACAAGAGCCTGATTTCTGGGCCAAAAAGCTCAATCACTGAAAATATGGGTGTTTACCGCCAGAGTCTAACATGGTCTTCTCAGAGCCAACTCCATGAAACTACCACTGGTGAGGAAGAGGCTGACAAATGTTAAAGGGTTCAGAGTGGTTGGGGCCCAGATTCACAGTTTGGGTTAAACTGCTGGTGACCAGTGCTGCTCAGTCCATGGAAAACCTTCCATTGCAACGAAAGCCACAAAGAAAAAAAGAAAAACCAAGAACTCCTCTGGGTCAGGCAGGAAAGTGACTGCCATGGCCCCTCTTCAGCAACTCCGGAGCAGCCTGCTTACCACCCCTCAGGCAGCCCCCACACTCGTGGGACAGGGCGCACTGGCACCATGCCTACCAAGCCCAGCCTGCAGCTCTACAGCCCTGCACAGCGACGCAGGCAGGAGCTTGTGCTCTGGTGGGCCTGTGTGAGGCCAGAAAGCCTTGGGGAAGTTCAAAACGAACAAAGGCAGTGGCTCTCGCCATGAAAGGACTACCCCCAACGCAGCCAGTTGGGACTTGGTTACTTTTTCCTTCTCGCCCCCACATTGAGCTGACAGAGACAAATGAAATACAAACGGAGCCCAGACACCTATACTGCCCATGACCCCAGAGATATTTATTTTCTATCAAAAAAATAAAAATAAAAAAAAATAAAAATAACTCCAACAACAAAAAATACACCTCCAAGGCAGTACAAACTCTGACTCTGGAAGGAATAGGTAACAACAGCCTTGGGCAGAAGAGAGCAGGTGGTAGAAACTTATGCCATTCGTTGTGGACCTGGACAGGCGCAGAGAACATCCTCCAAGTAACTACTTAGAACGCAACAGGTAGGAGGCCAGGGGAAGAGGGGCCTGGGGGAAGCTGAGATTTAGCCTCAGTAATGCCTCTGGTACGATCCCATGGGGGCCTGGGGCTGCCCCACCTGTGCTGTGGTCTGGCTAACCAGGTGGGAGAGAGCAGGGCCACTCTGGATCAGGGTGTCCAGAGCTTTCTGTACACTTGGATTGTCAAAGTTGATACTTGTGGAAGACACAGGCCTCTGGCTAGCCAAGTTGCTGGCAGGTGCCAGGAGGGTGGAAGGCTGGCCAAAGAGCCCTTGGGAAGGAGCCCCAGGCCTGGGGCCCATGTTCCGAGCAGATCCTGCCTGTCCCAAAATGTTTGGAGGCTGATTGCCAGAGGCCTGTGATCTTTGCTGAGGCTGGCTGTTCGCTGCTGTGGAAAAATTCTGGTTCTGGGTGTTTCCGGCAGCAACTGAGGGGGACGCAGAGCTGCTATTGGCCGCAACCGTGCCACTATTGAAGAGGCTGAGGATTTTGGCCTGAAGCTCTTGCTGGGAGGTGGGGGGTGCAGCTGGAGTGGGTGTAGCAGACGGGAGCACTTGGCCACTCTGGAGCGGTTGAGAGCTTGGCTGTGTCTTCAGTGAGGCACCCGAGGTCGCCCCGAGTGGTTGACGGGAAATCGGGCCTAGAAGACAGAAAGAAGAGGTATCTGGTTGAAAAATACCCTCCGTGGGCAGGAGGCTTAGCAGCCCAGGGGAGAACAATAATCACTGATACATCAATCACACAGTACACAGACTATAACATCGATTTCCCAAAGGGGCCACTTCATAGTATGTGCTGTTTTCAGTAAACAGCTTAGTTCCCCCAGAGAACTACTTTAAAAAAAAAAAGGGCACCCATCTTGGTTCCCAAGGAGCCAGCCATACTAGCCCACCCACCACCACATTAACTACAGGGATCAGAATTCAGTATCCAAATCTTAAGTTACCATTATTACACCAGCACAGATGGCCCATGCGGGAAAACCCATGGGATGGGCTCATTTCCCTTACCCACCCCAAAAAGCCCTGGGCCTGCCACCCTCCCAACAGAGCCTGGGGATTAGAGAAATGCAGAGTCAGAACTTCACCTCGGCCCTGCCACGTAGCTCACCAGGCAGAGAGTCGGTGCTGCTCCTCATAAGCCGCTCCTTCCTCTCTCGCAGGTAGTTGATGATCTTGTCAGTCTCTTCAGCAGTGAGGTACCTGTTGTCGGCCAGCAGGTTGAGGAGGCTCTGGATGGCTGGGGGGTGTCCCCCACGCATTCCCTCCTCGGGGCCGCCTCGTTCTCTTTCCTGGAGGATGGCTTCATCAGCCATCTTGGCCGCCTGTCTGGCAATCTCCTCGCGCTCCTTCTCCCGGCACTCATTCTTATAGCGCTCATAATTTCTGGCCACCAGCACCATGGCGTCTGCCTGGGGCATGTTGCGATGCTCTGTAGGAGGGAATGACATGAGTTATTTTCTCCCATGACAGAGTTGAGTGCCCACCTGCTGAACTCTACCAAGCCTTTCCTGACCTCAACAAGCAAGAAAACCATTTCACTGACAAAAAGCCTCGGAATGGGGATGGGGAGAGGTGGGGCGGGAGGGGATGCAGCTTGGAAGACAGAGAATGGGTTTCTTCAGTGGGAAGCAGACACCCTTGTGGAGAGCTAGTTCTGTGGGGAATTCTTAGGTCACAGACATGTAGTAAAAAGCAGAGAAACATGACATCTCACAGATTCAAAAAGACCATGCGGAGAATAACCACAGGAGCAGGCCAATGGGGGTCCACACAGCCCTTCTGGAAAGCCTGGCTTTCCACCACGCTCCTCAGGACAGAGCTGTTTTTTAATGTATCAAAAAGGTTCAAAGGTTATGGATTAAGATAAATTATGACCCTCAATAACCTTCTCCCCTCACCCTGGGGCAACAAGATCTATAAGGCGACGAGAAGACTTCTTGGCACTTGATGTCTTCACATATCTTGAGGACTGTTCCTCAAAGAGGCAAATGACCTGCTGGAGAGGCTTCTACACTCTATGCTTATGGGTGACACCGGTCAGGCAAATGGAGGGCCCAGGGCAGTGGGAGAAGGAAAAGTCTGGGCTCTGAGAGCAATCAGCAAGGCATCAGGTGATTGAGCCTCAACGATCTGGGAGCAAAGGACTACAAGTGACTTCAGGGAAGGACTTCAGGGAACCTACCCTGGGCCTCCAAGAGGTCAAGGCCGCCTCCCTCTTCTCAAAGTCCCTCCACTGACTTCTCCAGCACACTAACAAAAAGTCTCCTAACTGCCTGTCACACGCTTTGTCCCTCACTCCAAAGTCTGGTGAAGTAGGGACTCCGCCACCCTCAGTGCAGTGTGTGCCAGGGCTGGGCTGGCTCTCACTGGTGCGAGCAGACTGTGCGCCTCTCTTCCCAACTTGCCCTTAAGTGACTTCATGTTGGTGGCTTGAAATAGAACACGGTGGGAGTATTTACACCATGGAAATCAGGAAATTCTATAAACCACGCCATCCCCACCCCAGAACTGGCTGTTAAACATTTACTAACACATCACTGCACATACCTAAGGGCTGAATATAATGTCATACACAGAAGGCCCAGAACTGTATGCAATGAAAGAAGATCAAACAAATAAATGACTGTGCAAGTTTCTGTCATGCACTTATAAAAGGGCTCCACCACATTTGAGCTGAAATACCTTTACCTAAAACCTGCTGCTTCTGAGTAAGCCATAAAAAAAATAATGGACTAGTATCTGGAAGTTTCTGGAACTGTAACCCACTGGGGCTCCATACCTTGAGGGGTTCCAAACATGATGTTGACTGTACAGGAGCGGTGAATCTGGTGTTGCTGGGTGATGACAATAGCAAAGGGAGACCCTCCCCTGCTAACATCCTCCAAGGCTTGTGACAGTGATACTTCCGTGTTGAGGAAGATTAAATCTACTACCATACCTAGGTCTCGGACCTTCCGCCCCACAGATTCAGCATAATCTCTGTAGAAACAAACAGGATCCAGTTGAGTACTCCCTGATCGACTCCCAGTCTGTACAGTGGCACCTCAGCCAGAAGACTTCAAATCCTAGCTCTACCAGTGTCTCCCTAGCACCCTCTTCAGGCTCCAAGACTCTAAGCCAATTCCTTCTCTTTATATTGGCGGAGAAGTTCCCAGTGGAACAGTACTTAGTATCCCAGGCCCTTCTCTTGATTCTCTAGTTTGATAGTCATTCCTAAACACCATCCTGCTGCCTACGATTTGTAGCACATTTCTGTCTTGGCAGAGGCTGTACACCACAGTGAAAAAAGCATGGGTTTTAAATGCTAGAGACAGGTTTGGATCATAGCCCTAACATTTACTTGCGAAGTTGAAGCTTTAAGCAAATCCCTTTACCTCTTACAAACCTCAGTTTCTTTACCAATCAGACAGGAATAATACGGCTCAGCTCATATGTCATTTCCTTAACTTTCTCTCCAATCTAAATCAGATCCTTGATATATTTCTTCTCATAAGACTCATCACCAATACATTTATTTTTGTCATCTGTCCAACTAGGATATAAGCTCCACAAGAGGAAGGGGCCATGTGTGTTTTGCTCATTAGCATTACAGCTTCAGGACCTAGCACCTGCCACACACAGAAAAAATTTGATGAATGAATACATGTGAAACATGATTACTATGAAGATTAGAAAAGTAATTTAAAGTGCTTAGCATGGAGTAGTACAGAGTAGGTGCTCAGAAAATGACAGCTATTATCATGCATTTAAAAATAAAAAGGCAAAAAAGTTATCTGCAAGTTAAAGCAGCATCTTTTCTAAACAAGGCAGTCCAGAGCCTGTGAACTCTGCCTGCTGTTTGGTGTCTCAACACCTATTTCCCTAGCTTCTGCCTTGAAAATTAGCTCTTTAACCCCAAACTGCTAGAAAAGATATGAAGTTCTTTTACTAACCACTTGGGGAAAGGGAACATAGCTGCTGCCAAACTTGCAAGCTGCTACACTCCCTTCTGCACCTCTGAGCCGCTTCAAGGAAAGAACGTGAAACAGAGGTAGAATAAAGCCGTGCCGTGAGCTCTGCCTTGGCTGGCACGGCCACCTAACAGCTCTGCAAGGCCATGGCACTTCCCAAAGGAAGCCGGTCTCTTGGCTGGCGAATGGACATGCCTTCCCACGTATTAGGGGCTCGAGGTCCTCTCACAAAGGAGGCATCTACTGCTTTGCCTGACCAACATCTACTCCCTCAGATTTTCCTTTGGGAAGGCACCCCTTTCCCACTCAGTCTACCCCGGCTCCACAGGGTTAATGCCACTTTTAGCACTATGGGTGGGCACATGACCTAGCCCTGGCCAATCAGGGCATCCCAGCACTGCTGGCCAAAGTGGCAGTCCAGGGATGGGAAACAATTCTAGGCCTTCGGGTGGAAGCAACAGGAAAAAGCGGCTCTTCCCACGGGTTTGCGAAGCTAAGGAGACACGTGTCCAGAGCTAGCGCTGTTCTGTCTTTTCAAGTAGAAAGCTTGTCTGGGAGTGAAGACAACACAAAAGACCAAGTCTTTATGAGAGGCTGACCCCGAATGCAGCCACGCCTGAACGTCCCAGTCAAGCAAACTAAAAACTTCCCTTTGGGCCCAAACCAGTTTGCGGTGGGTTTTGTGTCATCGACAACTGAAAGAACTCTGGTTAACACAGTACAGCAATGTCAGAGTACACAGCCTGGCAGTGTGCACAGCTGCCAAGAAGACTAAATTTCTAATTTCTCTTCTGCTTCTTCTCCTCACTCAGGAAAAATCCAAAGGGTTCTTACTTAGTCTGCTTGTTGACCACAATCACAGAACATCAACAGGCCTCTCGGCATCAAAGCGTCTCTGGATTTCCTCAAAATACTGACGATAGAGCTCTTCTCTACGACGTTCCTCACGTTTCAGACGCTCTGCAGGATGACACAGGAAAACTGAAACATGGACTGTGCCTTTCTATAAAATAAGTCACAGGCCTTATTTTCAATCTTGAACTACTTGTAGGCAAAGGTCGTAATCCTCTAGACTACCTCTGAAAAAAAACTATTATTTTACTATTATTCATTAAAATGGAATGAAGGGATTACAGGGCACGGCTGCTTGAATATGATACATGCCACCAGAATGTCCTTTAGGAAAGGCTGTCACTAACTCATCCTTTCTTTGGGGTGGATCACCTAGTGCTATTTCTCCATATCTTAATCAACACTGAGTTTTGTCATTTAAAAAAAAAAAAAAAAATCCTGCCAATTGATAGGCTAAAGATAGTATATCATTATTATCCTAATTTTCATTTCTGGGACAACCATTTAAGACTCTTATTGACAGGTAATTGTAATTTGCTTAAAAAAAAAAATCAGGCAATTAAAAAAAAATCAACAAAAAAATCCTAAACAAAACCAGGCAGTAAATTTCTGTAGCAAACTACAAATGAGGTTCTTAATTTGACCAGGAATAAAACAATTAAAAAATCTTAAAGATGTATTAAATGTATTGAGAAAATCAAGGCTTTAAAAAACATGTCTTTACCTAAATAGATGCTCTTAGGTAAAAATTATAAATAAAACAACTAGCCCCACATACTACATAGGTAACAAAGATAGCTATATTTATTTGGTCAATGAGCAAAAAACAAACATTTAACCTCTTCAGCTCCAATCTTTAGTTCATTTCTTTTCTTACTGATAGTACTTCATTTTTTTTCAATTTTACTGAAACTATTTATTTTTTATTTTTACTTTATTTTACATTACTGTATTGGTTTTACCATACATTGACATGAAGTATTTCATATTTATTTCTTCTTTTTGGGTGACTAAACCAGATGACAGTACTACTTTGATTTTAAAAATGATTTTCAAGCTGAATGCTCTCTACAAATGAACAGGCCATTTGTATTTCTTCTTTTTGTGAACTGCTTAGCCAAGTCATTAGCTTCTTTCCAGCTGGTTATTAGTTTCCTCTTTCTTTTATAAAGTGTTCTATTTGTGATAAGAATAAACTGTTTTTTCTACTTTACCTTTTGCACGAGACTGACTTTCTGGGCCTGGTGGGCCTCGTCCATCAAAGCTATCTCTGTAACGGTCAAAGTAAGCATCATCCTTCCTCCTGCAGTAGTCATCCATTCGCAGGTATCGGTCATAAGAGCCTTCCCTCCTGAAAAGGTAAAGAAATGTGCACAAAGTTAAAGGTTTTATCCTGCAAAAATCAAATAGAGAACTCTTCAAGACCCAGCTATCTGTAAGGAAGACATAGTAAGGCACAGAACTTTGGGATTAGGCAAACAGAATTAGTATCTGGGACTCACTGCTTATCAGCTCTGTGGCTGGGACTGAGTTAACCTACCTTCCAAAAGGACTGGGAGGATGTACAGAACGCTCTCAGCATAACGGAAGCTCCCTGGCCCAAAGTAAACACAAAATAACTGGTAGTAATTATTGATATTTGAGGAACCATTCTAGGCCCTACCTCAATTCTCCTTCCTTGTGCTTTTTAAAAACTGTGGTTAAAAAATAGAAAAAAAAAAAAATACATATATGAAATAATTTTCATCATCCTGAACAGTCTGAACAGAAACTCACCCCCGATCTCTGTAACTTCTAATCTACTTTCTCTCTATGAATTTGCCTTTTCTAAATATTTCATGTAAGTGAAAACATGTATTTGTCTTTTGTGACAACACAGCATAATATTTATTTCATGTAGCATATTTTTTAAGGTCTATCAAGGCTTAGCAAGTATAAAAATGACCTTTTTCTGGCTGAATAATATACTGTATGGATATATCATACTTTTTAGTCCATCTATTGATGGTGTCTACATTTGAGTGGCATCTACCTTTTGGCTACTGTGAATAGTATTGCGTGTATAGTCACACCCATCTATCTAAGTTCTTCTTTTCAATTCTTTTGGATATATATTCAAGAGTGGAGCTGGTGGATCATTAATTCTACTACATTTAACTTTCTGAGGGACCACCAAACTTTTTCACAGCAGTCATATTACTTTGCATTCCAACCAGCAATGTATGAGGGTTCTAGTTCCTCTACACTTCACTAACACTTAAAAAAAAAAAACTATTAAAGCCATCCTAGTAGGTATGAAGTGCAATCTCACTGTGGTTTTGATTTGTATTTCTCTGCTAACTAAGGATGTCAAGTATCTTTTCATGTATTTATTGGCCATTTGTACATCTACCCTGTGGTCCTGCATGGCCAAAACAATTTGCCCTCCCATCTTTTTTTCCCATTTGCACAATGGTGCCTTTCACAGCCCACAGGAAGAGACCCAGATTCATTCATTAAGCAAAATCCGTCTTCAATCACACATTCAGCAAATATTTATTAAGCAGCACATCTCTCATGGTGATAAGACACTGGAAACATAGGCCTGAGAGAGGCACTGCTGTACAGAGTTTTCAATTAGTTCAGCAGAACAAACAAAAAAGACTGCTACCAAAAACAAACAAAGACCAGCAAGCCGGATGACTGCAGAGGTTACCTGTACATGGGATCTCGGGAGTCTCTCATCTCTCTGTATCTGTCGTACATGGGATCTCGGTGATCTCGAAAATTCCTAGGCTCTCTTAGGTCACGAAAGTCTCTAAGATCCCTCATGTCCCGAGCATCACGCATACTTCTGCTGTCTCGGTGATCCCGAATGTCTCTGCTATCTCTGTGGTCCCGCAAATCTCGGGGGTCTCGCATGTCTCTGCCATCTCGAGCATCCCGGCCATTTCTGCCATCCCTGGGCTCTCTTCTCGGACTTCCTCGAATGGGCGATCTATCACGTCTTGTATCTCGACTATCTCCAAAGCCATATGGATCTCTGTGGGAGGGGGCAAGAAGATGCTAAGACAAAGGAACGAAGGAGTCGACCCTTGAGCCTTTACTGGAGAAAGCCCCCACCCTCCAAGCATTTTTCTCTAAAACATAGCAGTCAGTGAGAAATGAGACTAAAATTTTAAGGACAGTCGCCCATCTGGTCAGCAAATAAAGACTACCAGGTTTTAGAATCTCCAAAGATTAGGATATTCAAGGAAGAATGTATCATCCAGAGCCAAGGGTTTTGACTGGGGTCATAGTGTTTATCAGACTTTGGGGGGTAATTCAATATTCTATGTACATGTTAAACTATCATCTCCATCTCAACAGGTTTTCAAAGTGAAAGGGTCTTCCCTCATTCATTTCCTCCCACCAAACTTGTTTGAAAGAGATTTTAAAAGGGGGAAATAGTTGCGGGGGGCGGGTGTGTGTGTGTGTGTGTCATAATAAGAGGCAAGACTCATGAAGAAAAAATGAGCAAATGACACAATCTCGTACAAGGTTGGCACAATCTCATACAAAGTAATGGTGATCCAAGGAGTTATCCTTAAAAGTACAGAAAACGTTACTTAAAAAAACATCGAGCAGGATCAATCAAATAAAGGGGAAAAAAGAAAGAAGTACAATATGAGACATACAGTCAAGTACAGGAACACTCTATCTTCTTAACATATGAGTAGTGGTCTCTCTTAGTCTAAAGTTTATGTAGAACCTGCCTCCTTCTGGTCAAGATGTTCTTTGTTTAAAAATAAAAGTGTTTGAAGTCACAGGTGTTCAGCCTATCTGATTCAATATTCTTCATGAGACTACCCCACTAGGAACTCTCATTCTCAACATGTTTAAAATTAAGCTTCTTATTCAATCCACTCAGGCGCAGTCAGACCTTTTCACTTTTGCCAAAAATCATCTTTCCAATTACTAAGGTTTAAGTTCTTGAGAGTTAACTTTGATTTTTCTTCCCTATCAAGTTACTTGAATACTCTTTGCTTTTCTTGTTCATTCCCATTGGACTTTTAAGTTCAAACCAAACCCTTATTCTATGCTGGCACCACCAAGAATTTTTAAGATACAAAACCAAAATCCATCTTCCAGATTTCAATTCTTTCAGCAAATACCAGATACACCATCAATTTCCACCTGTTACCAACTGCAGCTTGGTTATCACGCTTCTGGGCACTCTTCCCTAACAAATTTGGCCCCTTTCCATTTATTATTTCTCCTTCATTTCCTGATCCAACTTCCTTAGTTCTACTTAAGCTGGTCTTATGATTTAACTCACATGACTTATTTCAGTATTTTTGTTCATATGGCTTTTCAACGTGGAATGATTTTCCTGCACTAACTCAAGTATCAGCCAATGCTCAAAGGCAAGTTCATGTCCCATATCTTCCAAAAAAATTTTTCTAATCTCTTGAGTAACTGCTGCTCTCTCCTGTTAAACTCTTAGAGCACTTACTATTACTCACCTAGATCTGATTTACCTTTTTACAATGTCTCCTTGTAAGAACTGCTTTAAGGATTACCTCCTCCGTAAAGCTTGCCCTGAACTCATCTTTTCCAGCAAATAGGCCCCTCCTCCAGTCATTTCCATCTCAATAAATGGCACATCTACCTACTCAGTTGCTCAAGCCAGGAAACTGGATGTCATCCTTTCTTTAAAGCCCTATCCATTCTTCCAGTGACATTTCCAAAATGCGTTCACTCTTTCTCTGAAATTGATATCCATTCTGTCCACGTTTCTTTATCTCCATTGGTACCACTGAAGGCCAACCCCAAACCACCTTTCCACAAAACCACAGCAGAGCCTTCTAAAGTAGTCTCCCCATTTCTGCTCTTGCCTGTTTTCTAATCTTCTTCTAGATTACTCTAGAACCATCTTTTAAATATGTAAAACCCTTCACTGGTTTCCCACAGTATTTAGAATTCAGTCCAAAATCTCCACTGAGGCTAATAAGATTCTGCCCTGCCTCAGCTCTTGTCTTCTCCAACCTTATTCCACCCCCTCCCTAGTCTGCGTCTCTTACCATATTGACTTTTCAGCTGTAACTAGTCAAGGTTTTTCCCAGTGCTTCTCATTGTGCAGCAACTACTCCACAGTCATTTTTCAGGTCTCAGCCTTAAGTATCCCTTACTCCATGATTCTGTTAGTTTAAAACTTTATTTTTGGTCCCTAAACTCTGGTCACCTTCTCTCATAGCACTGTTTTCACTCATGTTATTTATCACAATTTGATGCCACATATCAATTTACTTAACACCTGTCTGCCCTACTAGACTGCAAGTCCATGAAGACAAGGACGGTCAGTTTGATTCCATGATAAAGCCACTATATAGGCTTCTGTCTGGCACAGAGCAGATGCTCCATGAACCCGTTCAACAAGTCTTGCTCTGCATACATATTTCTATCGCTGCACTTATCACACTGTTCTGTAGTTATTTGTTTGCAACGGCTTCCCTACCAAACAGTAAGCTCACTTGAATGCTTTGTATCCACAGGACACAGCACAGAGTTCAGTAAATGTTCAATGAAATGAATTATTCAACTAAACTGTAAACCTCTCAAGAGTAGGCATCATGTCTTCCTCCTATTTTTGTCACCTACCATGATTACACATATAGATATTTATCATGATGCCCTCAGCTTGGAAGAAAACCTCATTTTCACTTCATCCACATGGTCACAGCAAAAACAATTTAAATGCCAACTTTGTTTCTATGAAAAGTCCTTGTCATATGTTTAAAGGCTCATAAGTACTCTTGATTGGTGGGAGCAAACATGGGAGATCAGAGAATTTAAACAAGGATGGCTAAAGATTTTTCCTACTAGAATGAAGTACAGAGTAATCGAGATTCTTACTTGAACTTTTATTATGTCATATAATCCCTCTAACATATGTAACATCTGATATAGTGTATATTGTGGGCAAACACCTAGGATCCAATGGGAAGGGACAACTGTAAAGTATTTCTGGATTAATGATTGGCAGATAAACCTGCCTTGGGGAGCAGTCAGAAAAAAGTCATTAGAGGTGGAATCAGATTTCAAGTGCTCTTTGGCAATCAAGGCTGAAAAGAGATCATGAACCTGACAGACACAGACCACACACAAAGCCTGAAGAACACGGGGTG
>SJXQ01006547.1:306905-354792 GCA_006408695.1 Aepyceros melampus
AGAACACGGGGTGGGGGGGTGGGACAGGGCTACCACCACTTTTCAGTCTTAGGATGATTACAAATGCCACATCTGTTTCTCATTCTTTTGAACCCACTGAAATACCTTACTCACCTGTCGAAGAGTTTATTCCTGGAGGTTGATCACAATACCCTAGATTCCCAAAGTCTAGGTTCATGTTTCTAGTTTGAGAAGGTAAGCAGCCAATCTAAAGTCTGTGTGCAACAAAACTATAAATTCCCCCTTAATTACCTTCAGGGTAAAAATGTAGAAGAGATGATATTCACAAGGGAAAGAAGATCCAAAGGAGTAGCAGAAGCAGGGACAGAGAGGATAGCAAGGCTCTAAAATGAAAAGGGAAAGCTTTCCTTTCACCAAAAGACAAGCAGTATGGCAGACTGCTTTTCTTCTGGAAACAAAAACAAATAACCCTTTAGGAGCCAAACAAGACCTCCCCAAAACAAAGAGGATCCTGGTGTCGGCCCCAACATCTTTCTCAAAATAAGAACCAGATAACAAAAAGATGGTACAGTGTGCAGGATTCAGAGTGCCGCAAGGATGAAGCCTGCTGAACAAGATGCTTGGCCTCAAACAACAAGTGGGTTAGAGGCCAGTTTCTGGAGAATGAAGTTCACTATATCATCCCATGGTACCAAAGTTGTTTAACTAGAGACCAATGCACTGTACCCTCAGGTACTAGGTCACCAGAAGCTAAAAAGAAACTGAACAACAGTTAAAACTTCAGAACCAGAGTCCACAAACTGAAAGCAGTTGATAAACATCACTAAAATTCTGTTGCAAATTCCTCATTTATTCAGCAGGAGGGGGCAAAGCCAAATGCTCTTTTGCCTTGAGAGAAATGGTAGTCACACCATTTGCAAACATCTGAGAGGTAAGGAGGGACGGATGAAGGAAAAGACCATGGCTCAGATGGCAAGTGATATGCTCCTGGTAGAAGTGCTTCTCTTCCTGAGGAGCACTGGGCATTTGAGAGCTCTTGGACAACTGATGGACTCTGAGCTTCTCTCTGGCTAGAGAGAGCCTCAAGCCCAGGATGGTATTGTTTGGCCTTGGCTGTTCAGAAGGTCAGGGAGGAAGCCCTCCATCCTTTTCTTGTCAGCATCTCCTTTTTTCGTTCTGTTCACTGGAATATTTTCCTTCTAAAGCCAGCCTTTTTTCTCCTGAAAAAAAAAAATCCATCAGCTCTTTGTATTTCTGTTCTGTCACAGATACTGCCCACAAATACCATTCTCTGGCTGGCTGATGTCTGATGCTCACTCCTCACCAGGAGCTCCATGCTACCATCAGAAACAGAGACAACAGGCTTGTACAGAGTTTTGCCACTGGGTGCAGGAAGGATAACGGGGGGCAGCAAGCAACCGCACCTTACAGATCCAAACTTTCTAAGTGCCCGTGCTTCTCCCGGAAGCGCACTGATAATTTTCCAAACACAAATGCAACTCTTCTGCTGGTAGAGAGGTGGCACTTGCTGAGAACTGACGGATCTTCTCTAAGTGTTAGTGCGCACAGCCTGGAGTCTTTAATTGTGAAGTCCACCTAGAGTCAGGGCAGTCTCACACCCAAGAAGCAAGCAGTTATTAAAGGAATTAACACTGTGGATACATAGAAATCACCTCAGGCCACATAAGAAACTTGTCTGCAGTTAGGCTTTTTCTTTTCTTTTTTAAAAAACTGAAATATAGCTGACAATGGCCAGGTTATTTCTGATGAACCAACCCTTGACGACTTTCACCACCGAGGCACCAGGCCTAACATTCTTCACGATAAATAAATTCTCTGCAGAGGTCTCAACGTAGACAAATAACTCTATTTGCTTTTCCTCAGGTCATGCAGGAAGGTTTAGGAAGCAGAGTATCACTTAGAGGCCATGTCTGCAGAAGGATATCTTCCAAAACCTGGACTGCTCAAGTGTTGAGCTGAAGATGGAAACAGAACTGAGGGACCATTAGAATCATCATCCAGTCTCCGAGGATGGTTAAGACTGGTGCCTAGCACCAATGCTAGACAGCTTCCACGGTAACTACGCAATGCTCTCAATGTGCACAGCGGAGTTCAAAGAAGCGGTCCAAGGGCTGAATGACGAGAATTCAGGCTGAAATGTGATCCAGAGCAGGGATCCCTGATGCAGAATTCAGTGCTTGGCTGGGCTAGTACCGTCAGAACCACATTTCAGCAGCTGGAGTCATTAGGGAGGCATCTTACAGAATGGTGAGCAATACCAGCAGAACTGTGGCTTACAGAGACATTTGAAGAGGCGATAATCCTGTGAAAATTCTCAAAGATACTGAGGTGTTTTGACACTCAAGGTTAAAGTCCAGCAAAATAAGGTGTTACAAAGGTCTTGCCAGCATGCTTAGAAACAATTTTCTTAAAAAGTAGCAACACTGAAGACACAGAGTTACAACTTAAGGGAAATGCCTGCTATAGGTAGCTTTTTTTTTTTTTTTCCTTCCTGTGACCAATGCATTCCTCCATGGCTGGGGGCACATAAAATGTTTAGGGTTGCTAAATGAAGGCAGCTGGATTGCTGTCAACATACTGGTACACTGGAATTATCTCAAGGTTTTGACTGGAAGCACGCACCTGAAGAGAGAGCGTGCTAGCCAGTGTTCACCCTCAGAGAAATGATTAGCCCCTTCCAGACTAGTATCTTAAGAGAGAACATACGATAAGCACAATGATAAAAATGTTAGTGTTCTATTTTGAACACTCAATTTATCTGACTTTAGGGTTTGAAAATTTTTATTTTTAAATGGAACAAAACTGAGACTCTGCTTAGACTTTTAGATGGGGCTCAGAATAGATTTTTTTTTTTTTTTTTTTACTAAATGTGAATATTCCTCTTCCCCAAACCTTACTGAGTATGACTATATGAAACTTAATCATGGTAAACAACACTTTGAGGAACCCAGTTAGGGATGGATTACCAAGAAGACTGATTTTTAATGGACCTTTAATTAGCCTAGCTGTCCCTCCTATTGATTATAAATAAAGCGGGAAGCCACAGAGCCCAATCCACGTCCCAAATGACCTCATCTTAGAATATTTTTGAGGAAGAGGATATATTAAAATGAAAATATAAGTGACATATGTTTATAAATCTGGTAAGGAGAACATTTTAAAAGGCCCCCTCCAATGTTGTTTGTATGTTTATCTTTGGGCGGGGGATATAAAAAAGAAAGAAAAAAGCATTCTTCCATTACAGATGAAATTATTGAGTTGCATTTTAGGCTGGGATGAAATTAATCTTTTAAATTTAATGCTCTGGCAATGGCAATATTGGATTTCAAGCAGGGGAGTAAGCTATTTCCCCAACATTGCCAATGCTCAGTGAATACCTACAATAATGGGAAATGTTAAAAACATCTGGTTAGCTATATTTTTAGTGGAATGACATAAAATATTCTTATCATAGCACAAATGAGAACTACTTTTTGTTCTGTGATGTGCAGTCCCACCTCCTTTTTGCTACGGAAACATTACCCAGACATCACAGACATCATGAGGATACAGAGAGCAGGAGGATTTTACCAGGGGAGTATCTTTATAGTGACCAATTCTACACTCCTATAAGCTACCTACTTCAGAAACATACACATTTGAGCTCCTTGGAAACTGGATATACACTGCATCTCCTTTCAAGTCATTTAGCGACCACAGTTTCTATCGGAGCCCCATATGTCTGACCATTAGATGCAAACTCTGTCACTTGTATTCCATGTTTACTGGCCCAACAAGGAGCAACACTGAAGGGACTGCCCACATCTGCAGCGTGGTTAGACGTAGCACAGTGGAAACAGACTTATATGGATCTGAAGTTCCAGAGCATTCATTTATGTTCTTTAGGGCACTCACACATACACACAGAATCAATCAATATACTATTTATCTGCAAACTGCAGGCATTCCTTATGGTGTCAGAGAAAACAAACAGAATACCAATGTATATGCTCACTTCTGCAGTGAAACCAATGGATGACCAGGGCATCCAGCTAACAGCTGTGGTGCAGCTATAATTGTGGTGTTAGATTCAACTTCCAGGCAGAGTGCTCAAAGAACCTAACTGAAATCAGCAGCATTACTTCGTCCCTAAGGTCAGCTTGAACTCTGCAGAACATACCCGTGTAATTTAATCCTGGTAGCTTAGAAAGTACCATCAGGTCCAAGTGGGCGCATATACAAACACAGAGCAGCCAATCCTTCCTATAAGTAGGTAATAAAGTACAGGTGCTTTTGTTTCAAAGCAGGACAGCTATATGTTATGTGTAAGTGCCCAGTTGGTTGGGTATACCCCAAGTGACCTGTGGAGCTACCAGTACAAACTAGGATTTGTTGTACTCAGCATGTTCAGTCATCATATGAAATGTAGTATCCTGTGGTATATAGTTTAGGTACACAATTTACTGTGGAAAACTGGCATTTTACTTAGGGGCAAAGGCAAAATCCATACTGAGTATCCACTTGGGCCATGAGGAGACACCGGGTGTGAGTATGTGTGTCTGCATTCCACACAAAACTGCACACACTGCGTCCACTTGTGTGCTATTTAGGAGGTCAGACAGTTTGAATACAATATACTCATCTTTGGTGTAATGGCAACATTAATGAGGCTCTTCTTTGGGACGAATTTAATGCATATCTTGAGGGTACACGTCAGGACTATCTCTTGTAAATAGTGGAAGACTATTTGGGGAGATGCCTTTTATTTCCAGGAAAACTAAGACAAAGGGAGACTTCTAGAGGTAGGGTGTTTTGCCCTTTTTATTTCCCCCAATAGGTGACCCCAGCATGCGGGCGCACAGGGCATCTGCAGCACAGGCACAGCAGCAATCTCTCGAGCAGCACTTTCTGGGAACCCGGGTGAACATCTGGGCCGGCAGCCACGTGGACTGAAGAGTCGAGCCTGCTGCAGGGCAGCGGAGCACACACCAACGACCCTCGGGCACTCCTGCTGTGGAGGCTCCCACTGACACATGAGCAGGGGACACACAGAGGTTTATCCTCTTCCAATCGCCTGCAACTCACGGTGCAAGCTGAACTTGCTGGGTTTGCCACGGAAAACAAAGCTTCCTCTGCATCTCCTGATGTATGTTCTAAAAAAGCAGCAAGGCCCTTCATACAGGTTCACGTTCTTATTGTTTGCTTGTGCGTTTCTGATTTCTTTGGGGGGAAGAAAAGACCCTTGATGTACGAAGTTGGGCTTAACTCCCCAGAGCCCAACTCTCCCAAGGTAACTCACTGCTTCAGGGTACTTTACCTTCGTGTGGGGCTGGGTCTTGATGGAGCCGTATTCATATTTCTTCTTTCCGCTGCCTTATTAATATCTGAAAAGAATAATCAACCCATCTGTTCAATGCTACGGAATAAAAACAAGATCATCAGCACATTTCAAATGAAAGCAACAACAAAAAAACTACAATGACAACCAGATGGTGTAAGAAAATCCATTCAGCAGACGCATATTCAACTTGGGCAATTTTTATTAAGTTACAACAGTACGTTGTCATGGCTTGTAGAGAATGTCCCTCAGTTTTCTAGCTAACACATAATTTGTGTAAAACTGATCATGTCAAGGCTTTAACACTGCCAAGCCTAAACCTAAAAACTGTCCCTCCTAAAGGGGAAAAGGTTGTCTAAACTCTTGGAGAGCCAGATGTGTGATTCTTTTTTGAGGGGAAGAGAAAGAAAGAAAGAGAATTTTAAAGAGAGAGAGAGAGAGCAAGGGCAAGTAGTTCCATTCTATATTACAAGAAGTAATGACTTGAATCCAGTTTTGAAACATCTAATATTCCATGAAGCAGGAGCTCCTTTTAGTTTGCCTTATGGCATTCTATTGGATAGAATCTTCCAGAATGAGATGTAGGAAAGAAATTAATTTTTTCAAAACAAAGCATATGACATGTTAATATTTATAACCCTCACAGTTAAGTACCTAAGAATAAGAACTGTCATTTGGTATAGTAAGGTTAAGTAATAAAACACTCATTGTAAGTTTTCACTACAGAAGCCTGGCATATACAACTAGATAAAGAACAGTGGAAACATAAACTCACAGAAGCCAATCTGTGCAGTTAAAACCTCTCGGTTAAAAACAAAACAAACCTACTTTGCAAAAGCTGAAGCAAGTAATAAAAACACCATATGTGAGTAAAAAATAGAAGAAATATCTAAAGAAATGTACCAATCTATGCTCAAAGATAACACCTGATAATTTTTATATGCCTGGAAAAATAAGCATATTAAAAGTTTCATACTTTAGTATATGGAGAAATAAAACTGCTTCTTGCTGAAGTGTCATTTTATTCCCCTTGTTCCATATTAAGCAATTAACAGTGTGTCTAATAATGACATTAAATGGTATTAAACAATCATACAATTAGTGTGATTGTTTAAAACAGTGATTTTAAATAGCTTTGAAAATGGTAATTATGTGTGTGAAAAACTCTAACCAGAGTCTTATCACATAAAAGACCACAGTAATGACAAACCTTAAAGAGGTCTTGTATGTTGTCAACTACTGAGTTCCTGTTCAAGGAGAATGATCTTCAGTTCCATTTTAAGTCAGAAGCCCCTTATCTTTAGGAGAATGGCTTTTGACCAAACTGAAGGTAACATATCCAAACAGTCAGAGAAGTATATTCTATGTAAACTGCTTCTTAAGTTTCTAACTGAGCAGACCCAATCCCTCTACCTTTATAAAGAATCAGGAAATATGTTCTACACAGAAATTGGCCAGTAATACCTGACCACAGGTTTGGTATTGCATGTTACAAGTTACAACCCTTAAAATTCACTAAGGCCTGACATTTTAAAAAAATATTTATTTATTGGCTGCACTGGGGTCTAGCTGCTGCAGTACGCAGGATCTAGTTCCCTGACTGGGATCGAACCTAGGCCCCCTACATTGGGAGTGCAGAATCTTAGCCACTGGACCACCAGGGAAGTCTCAGGTCCTGAAATATTAACACATGTTATATAATGACAGATCATACAGGGAGTATCTAGTTTCTTCTATATGTAATTGTGAAGAGTATCCGGTTCAGGCTTAGAAAGGCCTACTGACCTAGTCCGCCCACTTACTTTGTACTGCTTTCTAATACAGGGTGACTATGATTCAGAGAGAAATGTAAAGTCTTTGATTATTTAAGCAGTTTTCAAAGCATCTCTGGAATACATGGGGAGTGGTGTTAGTGGCATACACATTTCTTTTAAATAAGGACCATATTTCCCAGCAGGATTCCATGTATTATTAAATAGTCATGTAAATAAAACTCATCTAAACACTGACTTGACTCAGCAAACATTTAGGTGAGGATATGGAACACAAGGTACTACTGTAACTGGTGTCTATAAATACTATATAATTTTGCCCTCATCATATGAAAGGGACTGCTGCATTGTATAATTATATCCAATTCTGCAAGGGCCACTAAATATAGGACTGGGGAGACAAAAATACTCATGGTACCATATAACTTTGGGGCATAACTGGTTGCAGTTAGAATGAAGGAGGTAAAGATTTTCCTTTGAAGTTCGTGAAATTCTTTGCGATCACTGAAAGATTATTTTAAAATTTCAAGATTATATCTTTAAACCATTCTGACTATAATTTGCCTCCTAGTATCCATTTTCATGGAGCAGTCCAAATTAATTGTTTTTGGATGGTGTGGCTTAAGTTTCTTTTGCAGAAAAGAGAACTCTTAGACCATTTTCTTAATTTTAGGGGTTAGCAAACTTTTGGTATGGTATAGCAACTGTTTGTTTATTCATTCCTATTAAAGAGATCCTAAATCTCCACCTTGAGTAAGATATGGACAAAATGAAATTTGAAGTGCTAGTCTCACTGCCATGTAAGAGGACTGCTCAGGTTAGGCTAGAGGTAGAGGCGTTTTCATTAAGAGTTATGAAAAACTATCATCACCACCAATTCACGTACACAAACAATTCTAACATATGTGCACACACAACTTTTGGAAAACCTAAGAACTGGGGAATACAGAAAGAACAGAGAAGCTATCAAAAGTACCAATAACTTCAGAGAGCTGATCACGGTACAACAAAGATTTAAAGCAGCAGAAAAAACAAACAAACCAAAATCTTACCCCATCCCAATTTTCTGTCACACAATTTGAAAACCCATCAACTGGAGGCTCATCTGAACAAGTTTCAATTTGAAAATGCAAATACCAGGAGTAGTAAAGGGGGTTTTTGTATTAATTAATTGAATCAGATTATTTTCTTTCTAAATCCTTACTGAGATACAAAATTTACACCAAAGAAACAGAAATGATATCAATGTAAAGGGAAAACAGAAAGACAATTTGGGAATCTTCCTGGATGTTAGAGGGGAATCAAAATTGGAGGGAATTTAATCAACAGGAGGGCAGTGGTAACTTAAAGAATCTCCAAGGAGAGGTGGAATGCCTCTTCTGCCTAAAAAAGGGAAGAAATTGTGTTTCTTTTTCTCCTTGCTTTATTTTATCTGGGGCAGCTCAGTCTCAGTGTCTCTTCCACCTCAGCCTGGTCGGTGGTTCTACACTTTGTCAATTTATTAGCAACGTGAATACCATTCAAAGTCCCATTACCACAAGGTGCTTAACCTTCACCTGAGTATCTATAACTTCTAAGGGGTAAAAATAGTTAAAAGCACTTCTCTGGTAAGAACTTTTAGACAAGAAAAACAGCACCAACTGAAGGGATTCACAAAAGGGGAAAAAATGGAAAAAAAATGGAAAATAATCTGGAAAATGTTATACAGGAAGCAGCAGAGCTGTTTTAAATCACAAAAGAGTGGGGGTAAAGAACTCCCAAAGGAAGGCACAATGCCCAATCTACAATTTTATTTAGACTAATATGCCAGACAGAGTTCACACAATGGTACTCAGATATGCTATAAATAAAAATGCATGTTTCATTCATAGTATCAGGAACTGGTTTGCTCTATTTTTTAACTGTACCACCACAAAACAATTCTTTTCACCTTAAAGCCAATTTTTATACTTCAAAGACTGTCACAACAGAAAACAGGACTATTCTAAACAACCGCAGTATGAACTGTAACATTTGACAGTACCACCACTGTTTGCTCAAAAAAAGTCCTAACCACTGGACTGCCAGGGAATTCCCTACAATTTCAAGAAATGATTACAAGTGAAATAAAGCTTGCCAATAGGTCTAGCTGAAAAGCAATCAACAATTAGGAATTATTAAATTGGAAATACATGATGACAAAGATAATGCTACTTGAGAAACCGTACTGACAAGACAGTGAATATGAGACAGTAACTCCCAAAATTGGGAAGGGCAAGGACAGGACTTCTCACTTACACCATATTTATGAAGACGACTTTGATGATATATTGTACCATTAGGGATATTATGAGTTATACTGTAAAGAGTCAGGGATAAGAGAATGCTTGGCTTGCTGCTTCTAAATCAATGCTTTAAGCTCACTCTGAAAACTACACAATCCCTCATATTTGGTTATCCCCTTCAATTTCTAATTAAAATAATTATTGTATCCTTAATGGCATTAGGATGTTATTCCAAGGAACAGGAATGGTGGAAACAATATAACTTATATTTACAAAATAGGTACTCGTCCCAGAGCCTGTACTAAGAATGTTATGTGCATTATCTCAAGCAAACTCAACTCTTGGAGTTGTATTATGATCTCTATTTTGAGAATGAGGAAATTTGAAGTTTAGAGAAATTAGGTGACTTATCTGAGGTCACAAGATGATCAAAAGGCAGAGCTAAGGCAGAGCTAGAACTCAAAACCAGGTGTGCCTGACACTAACATGCTTAAACATGTTATGCTGCCTCCAACAGGGAGTAAAAGAGCTGACTTCCATTGTCAACACTGGTGAGGGCTTCCTGATCAGATGCTGACGGAATCTGGAAAAGGCAGTCTATGCTGGGCACACCAGTGTTTAAGTGCCCCAGACACTCAATTGGGTAGGCCCTGCTTATTCAATTACAACTTTGATTTCTATCACCTCAAACAACAATGTTTCTGGCTTTTACTACTGACATTCTATTCACTATAACACCTCAGACAAAAATTCTCTACCATTATTTAATTTCTGGCCCTTTTTACTTCTTTTGAGGAAAGAACCTTGGTTGGAATCAGCAAATCTGAGTTCTAGTCCTACTTTTCTGGGATGTGGGGGAAGGGATTTAGTCAAGTCACTTGATTTCTCTAAACCTGATAAAATGGATATTCTACCTTATTTGTTAATACTGATTCAAGGAGAATATCAACTAAGAGAAAGAGCTCCCTAATTTGGACCAACAAAGGTTGAGCTAATCTAAACTACTAAAATAGTTGGAGCAACAAAAAATTCAAAATATAGGTTCATTTAAAAAAGGTAAAATTTCAACTGAACTGTCCAAGTAGAGATCCTTGTGCTGTGCTTAGTCTCTCAGTCGTGTCCCTTAGTCATTCAGTCCATGGGGATTCCCCAGGCAAGAAATACCAGAGTGGGTTGCCATGCCCTCCTCCAGAGGATCTTCTCAACCCAGGGATTGAACCCAGGTCTCCCGCACTGCAGATGGATTCCTGACCTTCTGAACCACCAGGGAAGCCCAGAGATCCTTAGAAAACTAAATTAATGAACTTAAAAGTACTGTTTATAATCAGGACATCAAATGCTTCTATATATAACCACACATCACACTCTGTACTAGGTCTTAAGACATATGGAAATAACAAGGCTTAAGTCTCTGCCTTAAAGGAGTTCACTGTAATAAAGAAGAGAGGCACATGTATACAGATAATCACAACATAATTTAAAATGGGATTACGGCAGAGATAAAGAAGACCCACTTACGCGTATGTGTGTGGCAGGGCAGAGAGAACGCTGGGAAGAATAGGGGACGAGGGATGGGTGGAAGAGGTTGGAAAGCCTAAAAATGACATTTAAACTGAGTCTTGAAGAATGAGTTTACCAGAAAATAGAGAAGTCACTGCAGCACATGCCAAGGGAAAGGAATGGTCTGAAGGGCATAGTAAGAAATACTGTAGGAAGTCTAATGTAGGAAATGGGATGATAGGAGCAGGAAAAGAGAGGAACTACAGATGCAAGCCAGAGCAGACTAAGTAACAAAAAAAACTCTGCTATGGAAAAGGAAGAAACTGGTGGCAGGAGGGCATGTTAGGAGGTTACAAACTGAACTACCATAAACAGAGTTTCAGTGAAGTCAAATTAATGAAGGTTTACTGTATGTTTATTATTCAAAATAATACGGGATTATTTAAATCTATGACATTCAAAATATTGCTCATTAAAATAATGTTCCTCGAAGATCATTGGTTTGACATTGGAGGAACCAGAGGGGAGAAAAATATCTAAAAGTTATGATTTTACCTTCAATAAAGGGATATAAAATGAACTGATGGCTAGAGGAACCATTATTTAATTAGCCAACCATCCACTGATTAGGAACAAATAGACAATAAACCTTATTTTTTCTAAAATCTTACATTTATCATCTTTAAGTGTACAGTTCAGTAGTGTTATGTATATTCACAAATGTAAACAGCTGGGCAATAGGTTTCCAAAACTTTTTCATCTTGTAAAATTAACTCTCTTATACCCATTAAACAACTACCCATCCTCTCCCCACCCATATATATTTTTTCTTTCATTCTCAACATCACATTTCTTTAATGAAGATACGTAAGTGCCACCTGAGAAGATGTTTAAAAATGGGATTTCCAGACCCCTTCTCAAACTTTCAGTATCTGAGGGTAGAGCCTAGGAATCCAATTCACACTTAAGCAAGTTGCTTGGCAGGTATTTGGGAACTACAGTGCTCCTCTCGGAGAAGGTGATGGCCCCCCACTCCAGTACTCTTGCCTGGAAAATCCCATGGACAGAGGAGCCTGGTAGGTTGCAGGCCATGGGGTCACGAAGAGTCGGACACAACTGAGCGATTTCACTTTCAATTTTCACTTTCATGCACTGGAGAAGGAAATGGCAACCCACTCCAGTGTTCTTGCCTGGAGAATCCCAGGGACGGGGGAGCCTGGTGGGCTGCCGTCTATGGCGTCACACAGAGTCGGACACGACTGAAGCAACTTAGCAGCAGCAGCAGCAGTGCTACTCTATTATCTATTTATTCCTGTAGTTTATAGAGAATGTATACTCAAGTCCTCCATTTAAAAACCTCTCTAAACTCCTGTGTTCAAGGGGAATAGTTCATAAACTGTTACAAAAAACATGTCACAACAATGGCTAAAATGTGCAGACTGGTCAACTGGGAGTAGGGGTGGGAAGCTGCACCCAAGAACATGTATTTCCAACGAGCTGTTTCTAGTGACTCTGATGCTGTCCTAATGTAATTTTTCCAAAGGCTGAAAAAAAGTTCAACTATATAACTCTAAGTTTTAAAATTGAATGAAAATCCTCTTTTTCCTATTTTTTCTTTTGGATATCAAAAAATCATTTCTGAAAAGAGATTAAAAACAAACTTCTTGTATCATCTCTATCTCAGTCTCCAACTGCATAATTAAGTATGCAACCTAAAAGTCAAATGATTTGTAATTCAAAGTTCTTCAAGCTTGTTCACTAGCTGCAGAATCAACCTAACTTTCAGTAATGCTATCATTCCAGATCCAAACCAGGAGACCACTCAAAGTATTTTTTAGAGCTAATGTTGTAACCATTCTGCTTTATAACTGTTCATTAATGCAACTTAAATTGTCCTGGTCTTTGCCTAAATTTGTTGGTCTTTGCATAGGTCAACAATAATGTTTTGAACATGAAATAAAAGGAAAAAGAGTCTTATGGTTTGGAAAAGTTCTGATTCTTTGAATGGAATTATTTTCTTAACATTAATGCAATTAGTTCAGCTGACCTATTATCTTTCATTTTTTAGTGATAAGATAAAGAATGAAAATGACCATCTCTATAAATATTCACATTTGGTGGTAATAAAACCACCATTTAAAAAGCAGCAGGCATGCTGGTATCACACATTTAGCTGTCAGTATAGTTCATATTTCCCTCATGTGCTGCTGCCTCAGACGGTGCCCTAACACTGATCCTTTCCTTAATGCCTCTCATTAATGAGAATTACAGAGGGTAATTTTCTGTTGCTTACTGCCCTTTTAACTTCTCAGTAGTTTACTTCAAGTTACTGAATAGTCTAGGCAAATGTTTATGCTGTTCACAGGACAAATCTTTAGGCACAAAAAGGCTGATGGAGCTTTTAAAGTGTTTGTCTTAAAGACATATGGTAAGTATTAGTTCACAGCAAGGTACAGAGAGCAAATCTACAGTAGCAGAAAGAGTAGTTGGTTTGGGGGAACACTACAACCACAAGCTGTCCGGGGAAGGAGAGCAAGAGAAAGGCATCATGATACCTTCCTCTCTTGAACATCCACACTGCATATGTTTAATATGTTAAAGCCTCTGAGAAGTTCTGGAGTAAGGACACTGCTTTTTTACCTTAACATTTCCCAATTTTACTTGACCACAAAATCTTTTATCTACTGGGCCACAAAATCCTTTATCTTTAATATGTTATTTGGGCAAGGAATATGACCTCTCTGAGCCACTGTTTCCTCATATGCAAAAAAGATATTAAGACTGGTCTACCTATCTCACAAGAGGACAGGAATTGTATTTGTAAACCTGCTTTGTGAACCATAAGCACTGCCTGTTGTACTTTATCATTACTACAAGAGTAACAGTGAGTGTAGGAAGAGATGTTTAATTTCTCCTGTGGAGAGTCAAAAACAAAGAAACAATGTACATAGAGCACAACAGAATGTTAAATATAGTTCCTCCAAAGGTTTTCCATTTTTTAAAATAAATTATTTTAATTGGAGGCTAATTACTTTACAATATTGTAGTGGTTTATGCCATACATTGACATGAATCAGCCATGCGTATACATGTGTTCCCCATCCTGAACCCACCTCCCTCCCCATCCCATCCCTCAGGATCATCCCAGTGCACCAGCCCTGAGCACCCTGTCTCATGCATTGAACCTGGACTGGCGATCTATTTCACGTATGGTAATATACATGTTTCAATGCTAATCTCTCAAATCATCCCACCCTAAGGTTTTCCATTCTTAAAAGCACAAATGAATTCCAATAATTTGCTCAACTGCAATAAGCTGTACAAAGGCACTGCCATCTGCAGGCGATGGAGAACGAATGCTTGCAATGGATACTTAAAACGAACTTTCAAACCATCAGGTGCTCTTTCTCATCAGACTTCTAAAGCCTTTCCAAAAAATGTTTATTCTTAGCTTTTGAACACTGGTAGATGACATTCCATTTACTGAAGTTCTGAAATTGACTGAAGTAAAATAAAATTCTCATTTCTTCTCCACACAGGACTGCTGCTTTGAAATGTGAAAAAATTACCTTAGCCTTTCAAAAATTGTACATTGTGCCTGCAGAAAGTACTCCCAAGGAATAAGGATTTTTTACACAGCCTTTTGAGGAAAAAGCCCTTGAAAGGCTTATGCTGACTTTTCTGAGTTCTCTCTCAGTGAGTTAAAGTAAATCTGCTCTCTCATACACAAAAACAGAGCTTATGAACAGACTACAACTAGAACACAATGTTAACTAAGGAGTAAGTTAATTTGTCAATACCTCCTTCAATGTGTGGTGTTCAGAGGCCTGGGACATTCAACAATCTGCACCTAGAAAAATTCCTTCCTTTGGGCCTTCTCCAGCACAGTCTACAAGAAAATCAGTTTCTATAGTTTATGTTAAGACTGTCAGAGGTTTCAAAAACATATGTGGAGAGTGATAGACAAGTTAAAGGAAAGGCAAAGAAACCAGAATGGAGGAAGAAGCTGATGTCGACATACTGCTAAGTGATTTCCAATATTCACAAAGCAAGTTTGGGCTTTACTGTTTTGGAAAAGTCAACGACCAGTTAGTTTTACACACCCAGACTGACTCATACGCAAAACATGAAATCTAGAGTTGTCAAAATGCAGATCCACCGGCGTTTGCAAAACATTTTTGTTGAACTATCTGGCAGGTACCACACCACAATGCCACAAGAAAACCGAGACACACCGGGTGCTCTTGAGCGCACAGTTTCTCTGAGACTATCCCGCGTAAGTTAATGATGAGAACGGTTTACAACAAGAAAGCTTTTAACGTTAATTATTACCCCCCGAAGACCCTAGGGCGTTTCATGGAGTCCGCTAAGTCTCAGGGGGAAATTCTGTGCACAGCGCTGAAAGGCAGAAGGACCACAATTAACCCCACATTCCTAGGGCAGCGTTTCCCAAAGCGTGGAACGCAGAATAATTTCAGGAGGAATCAGGACGCACTGTTCATTTTAATACGTAAGTATTTATTTCTTTATGAGCATTAAAGAATTGGCTTTCCATTAAACGGTGATTTACCCTTCCACCTTAAACAAATTATTTCAAAAAGAGGGGGGGGGAAAGTCAGATTAAAGAAGAAAAAGTAACATTTGGTAAATAAGTAGCTGTTCAGATGGGTACATGGATGTAAAAGTGCAACGCGAAAGACTGAAACTGGGGAAACGCCGTCCTAAAAAAAGCCCTCCCGGCGAGCCGTCGGGGTGCAGAAGGTGCCCAGGTTCCATAGACGGAGAACCAGCCGGTAGGGACGCTGGCTTGGTTGCTAGTTGCCAGGGTAACTAGTTGCCAGGGACGCAGGCTCGGTCGCTTTCCCCGTTTTCTGGGCCCGGATCCGCGCTATTAAAACGGGTGTGTGTACGGGGAATGCACATAACGAGACGCCTCGAAGATGCTGTCAAGAGGCCGCGAGGCGGCGGCGACGCGGGACAGCGCGTTCGGTTGGCCACCCAGCGCCGCGCAGAGAGCCCGGAGGCCGACCGCCTCGGCCCGGGTTCGAATCCCGACTGCGCCACCGATTAGCTGAGGACCCGAAGGCGAGCGACTTCACGTTTCGAGGAGACGTGGGATGTGCGGCCCAAGCCTACAGAGCAGCCCCACAAGGGCTATTATCGGCGGGTCGTGCTCAGACCGCACGCGGCGGTGCGGCGCCGTCGGCCCCGAGCCCACCTCCTGCCGCCCCGACTGACCGGGCCTGCGCTCGACGGTAGTCAAGAGAAGGCCGCGCCCCGCACCGGGCATGCGCAGCCCCGCGCGCACCCGCAGGGGGGCCGCGGTCGCGGCCGCGCGTCGAGCGGGCCCTCTCGCCTCAGCCTTCCCGTCCGGCCCTGGGCCCCCTCAACCGTCAGCCCCACGCCTCGGCGGACGGCCACCGCTTCCCGGCACTCACCGCTACCAGCACAGCGGGCTGCTGGCCGCTTCTCCGCCTCAGGCCCGCCGCTGCCGCCTCCGCCTCAGCCCACCTGCCCGCCGTAGGACAAAGGCGCCACCAACCGACCGGCGCGGGCACGAGGCAATGGCGGCCGGGGCGGGGAGTAGGGGCAGAGGGCGCGCACGCAGCGGCAGGCGCGGCAATGTCGCAAGAGCGCGCGTGTTTGCGGCAGGACTGAATTGGAGCGTCGATCTCCTTAGCGATGAGGGCGGGGAAGTGGCTCGCACGGCGGTTGAGAACGTAAGGGGTTGCCTAGCAACGGCGTCTCCGGGTGAGGATGGGTCCCAGGCCTGGTCGCCACCACCCTAAAAAGTGCTTCGCCTTTCTTCAGATTTTCAGAGTGCCTTCTTTCCTCTGTAACTGTGGAAAGAGATCATTTAAATCCTGGAATACTTTGATTTCGCCCTGTATAAAACTCAACACCTATAGATGTGTGTATTGGAGACTAATATATTCATGTACGTGCGGATCACAAGGAACAAAGCAGAGAGAGGTAGAGAAAGTGTTTTGTTTACGTTTAAAGAGGCTGTGTGGAGGAGGACACGGCAACCTACTCCAGTATTCTTGCCTAGAGAATCCTGTGGACAGAGGAGCCTGGTGGGCTACCGTTGGGGTCGCACAGGGTCAGACACGACTGAAGCGACTTAGGAGCACCAGCAAAGCGGCTGTGTATCTTGTTTAGTTTCACTGACAAGAGGCAAAAGTATTCTGGTGATACAGTCACAGATTCATCTTGAGTTCTTTCTTTCTTTCTTTCTGGAATATTCACTCAGTGTCAAAAATAAATTTCCTAGAAAGTAATTGTTGATCATGAAGTATGTAAAATACTGTATTGCTCTTTTAATCTGCAGAATATATTTGTCACAGTAAATGGAATTTGCTCACACAATTGTAAATGCATTCTGTTAATCACAGTGATGGCTATGTGAATCAGGTAGGCTTTTTGTGAGTTAGGAAGTGCTGCAAACCCCATGGGTCAAGTTTTTGTCCTTGTGAATATGTGTGTTAGTTGCTCAGTCGTGTCCAGCTATTTGCGACTGCGTGGACTGTAGCCTGCCAGGCTCTTCTGTCCATGGAATTCTTCAGGCAAGAATACTGGAGTTGGGTAGCCATTCTCTTCCCCAGGGGATCTTCCAAATCCAGGGATCAAACCCAGATCTCCCGCATTGCAGGCAGATTCTTTACCATCTGAACCACCAGGGAAGTTCTTGTGAACAGTGCATGCAAAATAAAAATGGTGGCAGTGGGATTTGAATACTATGAGAAATCAGATTTCTTTGACACCAATTCATAAGGTCCCTCCACTGATTTATTCACTGGATGTTTATTATACACCTACCAGGTGGCCTTATGATTTATTATACACCTACTTGCTATCATGAGCAAATGCAGACCCATCCCTGCTGTCTTGGAGATTCAGTGCAGTGGAGAGATAGAATTAGGCAAACAATCACACTTGTGCACAAACAAAAATAACTGAAGAAAGAAATAGGGATGCACACGATTGTCTAGTTATTCTCCTTATGAATAGTATAGAGTGTGTCTGATGGCTATCAGCAGGTGTGCTTGGCCTTCAGATCCTTCCCATGATTCATCATGGCACCTGGGAGAATGGAAGCTGTATGGTTTTTTCCTGCCTTGGCTGAGAGGTTCTGAAGGCAGATAGGGACTTCTACTCCCAGGAATTTCCCCTTAACTTTATCCCAGGTTGTTCACCCACTCTTGATGAGAAGTCTCAGGGTTTTGTGGATTCACCTGCTTTCCTGATATCCTTTTCTGTGTCAGGAGAAAAATGACACTTGACTCAGTTCAGAATCTTCTGTTTCTTTCCTTGATTCCTGCTTTTTGGTGCTTATGCCATAAAATGGTACTCTTTTCATTGTTTGGTTGAATACTCTTAATTCAGGCTGATATCCTTTAACTTTTTATTATTACTTTTTAGTTAGATATACAGGGACAGAGATACTGTGACTCAACTTCATCTTGTTACTTTACCCACCCAGAAGATTTACATTATCTCTTACACTTCACGACAACTCTATGTGCTAATATATGCTTAAAATTTTTTATTTTTTTCTGGCTCTCTCTTCTGATGCTATATAATTTAAACTTAAAAAATTCCTTAATATCTCAAACATACATTAAACTAAATAAAATAATATGATGCACACCTTTCTACTCACTACGAAGATTCTCCTTCCATTTTCTTCCTCTCTTCTGTAAACAATCACTCTCCAAACATTTTCAGGTATATTTTGTACTAAGTTGCTTCAGTTGTGTCTGACTGTTTGTGACCCCATGGACTGTAGCCTGCCAGGCTCCTCTGTCATGGGATTCTCCAGGCAAGAATACTGGAGTGGGTTGCCATGCCCTTCTCCAGTGCATCTTTCTGACCCAAGAATAGAACCTGAGACTCCTGAATTGGCATTCTTTACCATTGAGCCAATGGTAGTCAGGGAAGCCCATACATGTCAGAGTTTTCTAGAATACACACCTTAGGAGTGAATTGATGACTTTGTAGTATACCACATCTTGAACTTTAGGAGGTTTATAGCCAGATTGCTCTCCAAAGAAGTACTAGTATACACTTGTGCAAGCAATGTATAATACCATTTTTAGATACACTTGCCAACTTTTGATATTTTCTGACTTCATTTATTTTTGCTTATGATGATATGTGTCAAATGATATGTTTTTTCAGTTTTAATTTTTCCTGAATTTAGTGATATTGAGCATCTTTTCTTACAGGCTCTCCAGGTTTCTGTCTGTTGATATTTCTGGACCATTTTTCTACTGGGTTTATTTATGTTTTTCTTATTGATCCATAGGAGTTATTTACATATGCTCAATACTGATCTTGTGTTAGTTAGGTCTTCTGTGGTTTGTCGATTTACTTTGTTGATGGTATCTCATCAATGAGAAGTTTAAATTTTTAAGGTAGTCATATGTTTCGCTCTTTCCCTTCATGGTTTGTAGTTTTCAGTGTCTTGTTTAAGGATTCCTTCCCTCTCATGATGTCATGTAGATATTTTCCTTGGTTAATACTATTAGTACATCAGTTTTACAGGTAAATCAGTTGGTGCACAGAGAGCTTATATGACTTGCCTAAGGTCATAGAGCATCAGAGGTGAGTGACTTGGGTTTTTGACTCCCAGGTTGCACTGTACTCCACAACTGATGAATCTCTTGCCATTGTCTCTGCTAATTGTCTCATGAGAGCACTTCTCAGCCTTTTCCTGTAGACGAAGAGGATGTGCAGAGCTCAGACAAGCTGCAGATTAAGTGCGGTCCTCATTTACTGCATCATGAAACCCTCTGGCTCTAGACTTCACAATACTTAGAAATATTTTGAAAATCTTCAAATAACTTTGGCTACACATTAAAGTTGCAAAAGTAGTGCAAAGAATTCCTGAATGTTCTTCACCCAGATTCCCCAAATGTGCATTTTACCCTGTTCAATTTGTAACTGTTTCTCTGTGTTATTGAATCTACTATGCTAGATTAAATTATTAGTATCTCTATGTTACTTTGCATTATCAAACCTGTTATTTGAATTTCGCTAGCTGTCCCACTATTGCCAGTTAGAGCAAAAGAAACAAAAAAGATTTTTTTTCTGGTCCAGAAACCAGTCTAGGGTTTCATGTTGCCTTTTAGTTTTCAAATCTCTTCCATCTCCTTTAATCTGCAACATTTCTTCAGTCTTCTTTGTCTTTCCTGACCTTGACATTTTTTAAGAGTTCAGGCCCTTTATTTTAAGGACCATCCCTCATCCAGTCTTTCTGATGTTTCTTCATTGTTAGACTCAGGTCAAACATTTTTTGGCAGAAATATGCAGAAGTGATGCTGTGTCCTTCTTGGCCAATAATTTTCTTTTGACTAGAACCTCTACAATATTATGTGAATAAATGCATTTTTCCAGGCAAAAGAATTAATATCTCTTATTTCCAGATCTCAAAGGATCCACATGACGTAATAAAGGCCCAGAAGTTCTTCATTCCTCTGTGCTGGTCTTGGTGGGAATCCTTGTTCAATAAGATGCTCTGAGGGAGGCAGGGAGGGAAGCATTGAGAGTTGGGCCATGCCCTCTCCCAGGCCATTTCCTATACCTTCATCCCCCTGTCCCCTGCCCCACTGCCTTTTCTGCCACCTCTTTAACTGCTACTCATCCTAAGGGCTTTAATTTAAATCTCACTCCCCTTCCCCATTTAGAATAGAGATTTTATTTTGGGGGGGGGGGCTCCAAAATCACTGCAGATGGTGACTGCAACCATGAAATTAAAAGACGTTTGCTCCTTGGAAGTAAAGCTATGACCAACTGAGACAGCATATTAAAAAGCAGAGACATTACTTTGCCAACAAGGGTCCATCTAGTCAAGCTATGGTTTTTCCAGTAGTCATGTATGGTTGTGAGAGCTGGACTATAAAGAAAGCTGAGCACCAAAGAATCGATGCTTTTGAACTGTGGTGTTGGAGGAGACTCTTCAGAGTCTTTTGGACTGCATAGAGATCCAACCAGTCAACCCTAAAGGAAATCAGTCCTGAATATTCTTGGAAGGAATGATGCTGAAGCTGAAACTCTAAAACTTTGGCCACCTGATGTGAAGAACTAACTCATTGGAAAAGACCCTGATGCTGGGAAAGATTAAAGGCGGGAGGAGAAAGGAACGATGGAGGATGAGATGGTTGGATGGCATCACTGACTCAATGGACATGAGTTTGAATAAGCTCCAGGAGTTGGTGATGGACAGGGAAGCCTGGCGTGCTGCAGTCCATGGGGTCGCAAAGAGCCAGACACGACTGAGCTCCTGAACTGAACTGATAGGAGAACAGACTATGGATTCAGACTACTTGGCTCCAAATCCTGGCTCTGCCATTTACTAGCTGTGTGACCTTGGACATAATTCCTAACTTCTCTGTGCCTCAGTTTCCTACTCTGTAGAACAGAGATAGTAAAAAGACCTGTCTCAAAAGATTATTGTGAATGTTGCTGAGTTAAAATATCTAAAACACCTAGAACAGTGCCTGCCAATAAGCATTGATTAGCTGGTAGTAGCTTGCCAGCCTATGGCACACTCTTTAAAAAGAAAAAATTTTTTTTATTTATTTGACTACAGTGGGTCTTAGTTGTGGCACACAGGATCTTTTAGTTGTGGCTTGTGGAATCTGGTTCCCTGACCAGGGATGGAATCTGGGCCCCCTGCTTTGGGAGCGTGGAGTCTTAGCCACTGTACCACCAGGGAGGTCCTTGCACTCTTATAGAACTGTGCTTTTCTGTCTTAAAATTACCTTTCCAATCAGAGGCTGTGCAATGGAATAAGAGGGAAAATTTGGGAGTTAACCGCCTAATCTCACAGGTGAGCATAAAGGGGTACTAAATATAAAGCAGGGGCCCTTGACCTGAGGTTCACAAATTGGGAAAACCTACTTCCTTATTTTCATTTACCTCTTACTGAAATTAAACTTTTCTTTCAATTAGGAATGTAGCCAACAAACAATAATGTTAGCAGAGCTTGCTATGTTGTCTCCAACAGAGAGCACAGATATTTCAAGTCCCATTACAGTTGTGAGGGGGTCTTGAATTATTGTTTATGCTCATCATTATTTTGAAATTAATGTAAATTTTAGGCTTGCCAAAAGATGTTATTATTTAAATTATTAAGAAGCATAATCAGTGCTATATCACACCTTTGTATTTCTAATATTTTGATGACTGTATTTCAATATAATTAGTTTTCTTTGTAACCTTATCTATCATATTTTATGCATTTAAAAACATTTCCTGAGAAGGGTCCATAGTCTTCTCCAGATGGTCAGATAAGTCCATGATGTTATACACACAAAAAAACTTAAGAATCCTGTTCTAAAAACAGTATTCAATCACTCTATGACATAAATAGTAGTAATATTTGATATGTCTCCTAAAGCAAAGGGAATGAAAGCAAAAATAAATGAGGCCTAATTAAACTAGAAAGTTTTTGCACAGCAAAGGAAATCATCAACAAAATGAAAAGACAACCTACTGAACGTGAGAAAATATTTACAAATGATAATGACCAGTAAGGGGTTAATATCCAAAATATATAAACAGCTCATACAACTCAGCATCAAAAAGCCAAACAACCTGATTAAAAAATGGGTGGAAGACCTGAATAGACATTTTTCCAGAGAAGAAATGAGATCACCAACAGACACATGAGAAGATGCTTAAAATCGCTAATCACCAAGAAAATGCAAATCAGAACCACAAGCTATCACCGCACACCTGTCAGAATGCTTCTCATCAGAACACAAGCAACAAATGTTGGCAAGGCTGTGGAGAAAAGAGAACTCTCATATGCTTTTGATGGGAATGTAAATTGGTGCATACACTGTAGAAAAGAGTAGGCAGGTTTCTCAAAAAACTAAAAGTTGGAAATTCCATGGCAGTCCAGTGGTTAGGATACCACCCTCTCACTGCTGAGGGCCTGGGTTTAACTCCTGGTTGGGGAACACAAACCACGTGGTACAGCATTAAAAAAAAACAAAACCCAAAACCCTAAAAATAGAACTACCGTATGTTTCAGCATTTCTACTCCTGGATATATACCTACCACAAAAAGCCCACCACTAATTTAAAAAGATACACACACCTCAGCATTCATAGCAGCATTGTTTACAACAGCCAAGATATAGAAGCAACCTAATTGCTCATCAGATGAATGGATAAGAAGATGTGGCTTATATATACAATAGAATAGTACCTAACCATTAAAAAGAAGGAAATTTTTCCATTTGCAACAACGTGGTGAAAGAGGTCAGAGAAAGACAAATGCTGTGATATCACTTATATGTGGACTCTAAAAGATACAACAAACAAGTGAAGACAACAGAGAAGAAGCAGATTCACAGATACAGAGAACAAACAGTTACCAGTGGGGAGGGGCAAGATAAGGGTAAGGGGTTAATAGCATAAAATAAACTACAAGGACATACTGTACTTCACAGGGAATACAGCTAATATTTTATAAGTATGAATGAAGTATAACCTTTAAAATTGTGAATCACTATGTTGTATACCTGTGACATATACATCAACTTTACTTCAATTGAAAAAAATGTGGTCGCTTACTTGAGCTTCCCTTGTGGCTCAGGGTGAAGAACGTGCCTGCAGTGCAAGAGACCTGGGTTCAATCCCTGGGTTGGGAAGAATAAGATGAGAAGCTCCCCTCTGGGTATACTAAGAGGTGAGTCAGTCATGTCTGAGGACTTTATACATATCGTTATTTAATCCTTGCAACACTGGTATTACTATTCCCATTTTATAGATGAGAAAATTGAGGCTCAAAGAGGTAGGTAAATTACCCAAGGTCACAGGACAGTATACTAGAAAGGAAATCCGTGCTTGTAGTGACTTCAATATCCCGCTTCCTATGTAAATCCTTAGTCTTTCTGTTCAGTTCAGTCGCTCAGTCGTGTCCGACTCTTTGCGACCCCATGAATCGCAGCACGCCAGGCCTCCCTGTCCATCACCAACTCCCGGAGTTCACTCAGACTCACATCCATTGAGTCCGTGATGCCATCCAGCCATCTCATCCTCGGTCGTCCCCTTCTCCTCCTGCCCCCAGTCCCTCCCAGGTCAGGGTCTTTTCCAATGAGTCAGCTCTTCGCATAAGGTGGCCAAAGTACTGGAGCTTCAGCTTTAGTATCATTCCTTCCAAAGAAATCCCAGGGTTGATCTCCTTCAGAATGGACTGGTTGGATCTCCTTGCAGTCCAAGGGACTCTCAAGAGTCTTCTCCAACACCACAGTTCAAAAGCATCAATTCTTCGGCGCTCAGCCTTCTTCACAGTCCAACTCTCACATCCATAGATGACCACAGGAAAAACCATAGCCTTGACTAGACGGACCTTAGTCGGCAAAGTAATATCTCTGCTTTTGAATATACTCTCTAGGGTTGGTCATAACTTTTCTTCCAAGGAGTAAGCGTCTTTTAACTTCATGGCTGCAGTCAACATCTGCAGTGATTTTGGAGCCCCCCAAAATAAAGTCTGCCACTGTTTCTCCTGTTTCCCCATCTATTTCTCATGAAGTGATGGGACCTTAGTCTTTCTAGTACCCTGCAAAGTATTAATAAGTGTCCTATTTCTCCATTTTACAGATGAGGAAACTGAGACTCAAAGTGGACAAGTTATTTTTTCTCATAGCTAAACAACAGAGTCAGGATTCAAACCCATATCTGTCAGGCGCCCAAGCCCGTGTATGTCCCACTGTGTCCAGCAGAATTACTGAAAGTGGAAGTGTAGCCTTGAAGAGCTGATGGTTTATCAGATATATGACTCAGGCAGATCTTTTCAGGCCATCCATCAGGATTAGATGGATTGGAAAGAAATCACTGTTCCTGCTTTTGCTATGGGGTCGCAGAGTTCTGTGGGGAACCTCTTGGTGAGTGTGAAATACACACTGGCATCTGAAAGACTCCATTAGCTGCTATTGTCTAGACAGTAAAAGTAGGAAGCAGGAGATAAAAGAATGCACAAGTAGGAAGTTCTGTATTGGGCTCATGCTGAAACAGAAAGAACCATTATTTTGAAACCATTAATGATGAACTTGGTAAAGATCAAAGTAGTCTTGTGACCTGTGAATCTAATGAAATGAAATGAGGTAATGGTATGTTTTATAACTATTGAATTTCTGAGAAGCTGGAAATTATCTCAGCATGAATACTGTAAGCAAACAGGGAACAATGGAAGCCATCTAGAAAAGGATTTTTATTCAGCTTTATTTATAGCAGGTATTCGTCTTGTCTTTCAACACGGGGATCACAAAGGAGTCTGTTCCACCTTGCAGGGTGTATGAAAATACAACGGCTGTCACAGTCCCCAACGCTTCCTTCCGAAGAACATAGCATAAAGGAGAGAAAGGCGGAGAGTGCTGTGAAGAGGGGGCTGGATTGCTGGGGCTAGGAAAGGTGACGGGAGGGAAGAGGAAATAAGGAAAGAAGAAAAAAATGAAGTGATTCTTCCTGCCGTCACCCAACCCCAATCCTCTAGACCCAAGCTGTCTCATTTAACTGTGGCCACTAGTTATGCATGGGCTTTCCAGGTGGCGCTAGTATTAAGGAGCCCTTCTGCCAGTGCAGGAGATACAGCAGACCTGGGTTTGATCCCTGGATCCGGAAGATCCCCTGGAGAAGGAAATGGCAACCCACGCCAGTATTCCTGCCTGGAGAATCCCATGGACAGAAGAGCTTGGCAGGCTACAGTCCAGAGAGTTGCAAAGAGTCGGACATGACTGAAGTGACTTAGCAATTTATGTTTATTAGCAGTAAATTAAAAATCCGCTTCCTTGGTTGCACTTACCATCTCCCAAGGGTTTAATAGGCACATGTACTCTGTGGCTACATTATTGGATGGTGTAGATACAGAATGTTTCTCTGGAAAGCGCTATTGGACAGCACCAATAAACATCTAGTTCCACCTAGGAGAATTCAAAGTCTAGGACAAGTGGAACCCTGTGACTGTAGCATCCTCAGCCCATGGGAAGACAAGAGCAAAATATTCTGAACTGGGATATGAGAGTGCCAGGTTCCTGTGTGGCCTAGCACATATACTCTCTAGGACTCAGTTTTCTAATTTAATGATTAATATAAATATTTTAGTGGATATTATAGGCAAATCACTAATTAATTCTTATGATAATCATGTGAGCTATTAGGCCAGTTTTTCTTTTAGTTGGGATACAGTTGCTTTATAATATCATGTTAGTTTCTGCTGTGCAATAGAGTGAATCAGCTATATGTGTATACATATATATATCTCCTTTCTCTTATGTTAGGCCTATGTTAACAGAGGAGAAACCAGAAGTTAAGAAAGTGCTCAGGGCCACATGGTCAGGAGCAGAACCTGGCTTCGGACTCAGGCCTCTGACTTCAGAAGCCACATTCCTGCCCACCTAGCTACCCCACTTCCTGCTGCTTGGTTCCTTCTACACAAACAAAAGTGCCTTAGTTGGATTCTCCCTACAGCAGAAACTGGGACTAGGACTTAAGTGCAACTAGTTTATTTAGGAGGTGGCCCCAGGAAGTTCAGATAGGGGTGTGGGAGAAGTGAAACAGGGAAGGGAAGGAAGCCATTACTGGGTTGGTTAAGGACAAGGCCTACCCTGTGGGCAATGGGGCTTAATCTTGATGGGGAGAGAGTGTGGAACACATGCTTCTGAGTTATCCCACCTAAGGGATGAGGACTGCAAGGAGATCAAACCAGTCAATCCTGAAGGAAATCAACCCTGAATATTCATTGGAAGGGCTACTGAAGCTGAAGTGCTAATACTTTGGCCAACTGATCTGAAGAGCCAACTCATTGGAAAAGACCCTGAGGCTGGGAAAAATTGAGGGCAGGAGAAGAAGTGGGCAACAGAGAATAAGATAGTTGGATGGCATCATTGACTCAATGAACATGAGTTTGAGCAAACTCTGAGAGATAGTGAAGGACAGGGAGGCTTGGTGTGCTGCAGTCAAATCCATGGGGCTGCAAAGAGTTGGACACAATTGAATGACTGAAAATGACAAAAGGGATGAGGGGGTTAGGATATTCACCCATCAAATCCTTGTCATTGTAGATGGCTGTTCCTAAGGGCACTGACTCTGGCACTTCTGTCCAGACATCCTCAACGCCTCAACAAGCTCTTGTAACCATCCAAGGTCCCCAGGCAGAGGCCACAGGTGCTTGAAGTAGGGAACAGGACCAGGTACATGGAGGGCATGTGAGTGAGGTGCCAACAAGATGCTATGTAGGAGACTGGATTGGATGGTCTCTCTAAGAAATTAATGGATAGCTGAGCTTGGCATTAGGTATTTTTACATCATAAAATCTGAAACCATAATGATTAACAGTCTGCCAGAAAATTTTCACAGGGAAAGCCTGGAGGTACAGTTAGACATCTGAGCTGATTTTCAACATGGATGACAGAGTAAAGAGTTAATACCTTTGGTAGCAGAGGAACTCATTTTAGATAAGGTGATCAGGGAAGGCCTCCCTGAGGAGATGCCATTTACTGGGAAAGCCCAATAGTGAGATAGCAGAGGAAGAGTGAAGGACAAGTGTTTGAGGTAGAGTGAGCAACACAAAGACTCTTGAGGGGGGAGCCGAGAGGCCTTGCTGGCTGCAGTGTAGTAAGCAAGCAGGCCAGAAGGAGAGGTGAGCGGAAGCCAGATAATGCAGGATCTCAAGGCCATGGTAAGGAATTCAGATCCCTTCCTCCAACCTAAGTAAGTAAGCGTTAGTCGCTCAGTCGTGTGCAACCCCATGGACTGCAACTCACCAGGCTCCTCTCTCCATGAGATTTTCCAGGCAAGGATACTGGAGTGGGTTGCCATTTCCTTCTCCAGGGGATCTTCCCAACCCAGGGATAGAACCCGGGTCTCCTGCACTGCAGGCAGATTCTTTACTAACTGAGCTACAAGGGAAGCCCCTCCTTCAACCAAAGCCATGTCTTCTTCCAGATCTCAGAGTCTGAGAAGTCTGTGGGCCAGACATGAAGTCGTCTTTGTCTAGGCATCAGGACCAGCCAAGCTAGTGAGGGGCTTTAACCAGATCATGATAAAGAGCTTTTCTGTGGGTGGGAGGGAGGAGACATACATATACTTAGGGCTGATTCATGTCATTGATTGGCAGAAAGCAACACAACATTGTAAAGCAATCATCCTCCAATTAATAATAATAATATAATAATAATAAACAACTTCTTTGTCAGCTCACTTGTTACTTTTGCTACCTCTTGAAAGTGAAAGTGAAGTCACTCAGCTGTGTCTGACTCTTTGCGACCCCATGGACTGTAGCCTATCAGGCTCCTCAGTCCATGGGATTTTCCAGGCAAGAGTGCTGGAGTGAGTTGCCATTGCCTTCTTCTTTCCATTACCAGGCTTCCCTGGTGGCTCAGAGGTTAAGGTGTCTGCCTCCAATGCGGGAGACTCTGGTTCGATCCCTGGGTTGGGGAGATCCCCGGGAGAAGGAAGTGGCAACCTACTCCAGTATTCTTGCCTGGAGAATCCCCATGACTGAGCAACTTCACTTTCACTTGCTAGCTCTTAGGTTTCCTTAATTTCTGATTGGGTTCCTTCCTGAGTTTCTTAGTTCTCTTTGATAAATCCCCAGCCAGCTCTGCCGAACTGAGGGGGAAAGATTTTTGTCCACGGCTGGGCCTGGGAATTCCAGCTAGAGAGTCCGGTCATCTGAAGGAGATGGGCAGTTAAACTTTGGACAGTGTGGGGATGAGCAGGTGGATTCCAATGCAACCTTTCAGTCTCATTTCATGGTCCCACATTCATTCAACAGTTGTTTAGCATCCAGCACGTCCTGGGTTCCTTGTGGGCCTCGGGCTATAAAAATCCTCTTCTCCAGGAATCAAGTCAGGTATGAGTGAGGGCCCAATCCAAAGGTCATTGAGTGAGAGTTCCCTGTTACTTAGGAGCTGGTAAAAGCCACAGGCCCACCCTTTGTAACCTGCATTCCAAATAGGAGGCAGTACTTTCTCTCCAAGGTTTACTAGTGGGACAGAAACAGTCCCGAATCCCTTAGCCAATCCCTTGCTTTCCTTTTCCTTGCCCATATAATAATCCTGGGGAGGGAGGAGTTCTCTGGTTTTATTGAGGAATGTAGTGTATATGGCAGAAGATAGTTCCCACTCCCACACCTTTCGCTGGTAGTTCCTCCTGGATCTTGAGGAGTGAGTTCAAGAAGAGGATACTGGATACTGTTTCCAAGTTGGGGGGGGGGGGTGGTTACTTGGCAACAGACCTGCTGACGTCCTCCTGTGCTTATCTGAGCAGGGGAGAAAGGTGGACAGGGGAGGAAGTAGAGTTGCTGACCAGGAGGTGTGAGTTTTCTCTGGGTCGGGTGGGTGCTCCAGTAGTTGGGCTTTCTGGTACTCCGCTCAAGCAGACTGACTGCGGAACAGAGGGTCCCACCAGTGGCAGGGGCCCTGCTGGTGGTGGGACAAGTTAGGAGAGCTCGAGTCTGAGCAAGATGCCCCTTGTCAGAGAACCTGGCAGTGAGGAAGACCCTAAGAAGCCCACATGCTCCATGGATGAAAACTTGCCTCCCTGGGTTAGCCAGGGAAGCAGGGTCAAGCAACAGGCAGAGGGCCATGTTACAGAAGGTTGTGCCTGCTCCCTCCTCCCAATTTCAATAAGGAGATGGTAGCAGGGTATGTTTCCCAATCAGGCCACACACCCACTTTCACTTTTTATCCAAACAAGTGGGGTCCTGGCTCAAGTCAATCCTTGGATAAGTAAGGGAGAAGATCAAATGAAATTTAAATTGAGTTTGAGAATAAAGCTTTCAAGGATGGAAGCTTAACAACAGAAAGTGATCCGAAAGTAATGCAATCTGCCCAAGATGTCATTAAGGAATGGAAAATGGAGATTCAACACAGCAGGACTGAAGGCAGAGATTAGGGGGGAAAAAGCTTCATTATTATATCCCACTGAGTTGAGTCGCCTCAATACACTGGTTCTGTGAGTAAACAGAATAATTGAAATACGGTGTGGTAGAGCTGGAGTCTTACCTAGGCAAGCAGCTCCAGGGTTCTGAGCGGCATGGGGAGCGAAGGGTGCACATCTCAGGCTGGCTGGTGGAGAGGGCTTTCCAGAGAAGGGGCACCTGAGTTGAGCCTTGAAGGAGAAGAAAGAGCTGGTCTGGGGACTTCCCTGGTAGCCCAGTGGTTAAGAATCCACCTTGCAATGCAGGGGATGTGAGTTTGACCCCTACTTAGAGCTCGAGTCTGAGCAAGATGCCCCTTGTCAGAGAACCTGGCAGTGAGGAAGACCCTAAGAAGCCCACATGCTCCATGGATGAAAACTTGCCTCCCTGGGTTAGCCAGGGAAGCAGGGTCAAGCAACAGGCAGAGGGCCATGTTACAGAAGGTTGTGCCTGCTCCCTCCTCCCAATTTCAATAAGGAGATGGTAGCAGGGTATGTTTCCCAATCAGGCCACACACCCACTTTCACTTTTTATCCAAACAAGTGGGGTCCTGGCTCAAGTCAATCCTTGGATAAGTAAGGGAGAAGATCAAATGAAATTTAAATTGAGTTTGAGAATAAAGCTTTCAAGGATGGAAGCTTAACAACAGAAAGTGATCCGAAAGTAATGCAATCTGCCCAAGATGTCATTAAGGAATGGAAAATGGAGATTCAACACAGCAGGACTGAAGGCAGAGATTAGGGGGGAAAAAGCTTCATTATTATATCCCACTGAGTTGAGTCGCCTCAATACACTGGTTCTGTGAGTAAACAGAATAATTGAAATACGGTGTGGTAGAGCTGGAGTCTTACCTAGGCAAGCAGCTCCAGGGTTCTGAGCGGCATGGGGAGCGAAGGGTGCACATCTCAGGCTGGCTGGTGGAGAGGGCTTTCCAGAGAAGGGGCACCTGAGTTGAGCCTTGAAGGGAAGAAAGAGCTGGTCTGGGGACTTCCCTGGTAGCCCAGTGGTTAAGAATCCACCTTGCAATGCAGGGGATGTGAGTTTGACCCCTACTCAGGGAACTAAGCTCCCACGTGCCATGAAGCAACTAAGTCTGCATGCTACAACTAGAGAAAGCCTGCACACTGCAATGAAGACCCAGCGAGGCCAAAAATATTAAAAATAAACAAATTAAAATCACATATATATAATTTATAAATTAATTTACATATTATTAACATATAACATTATATTATGTATAATATATTAATATAATATGTATAATATATTATGTTAATACATTAATATATAATAGATTAATTATATATTATATGTTTATATATTTTAAATATATATAATTATGTATAATTATATATATATGTTTTAAAAATCTTACATTCTTTAAGGAGACTCAAGGAGAAGAAATGGTAACCCACTCAAGTATTCTTCCCTGGACAATCCCATGGACAGACGAGCCACAACTGCTGAAACTTGCAAGCTCCAGGGCCCGAGGGTCACAACTAGAGTCTGTGTGCTGCAACAAAAGAATCTGCATGATGCCGTGAAGATCCTGCATGCCACAACTAAGACCCCACGCAGTCAAATAAATACTTTTTAAAAACAGAAAGAGTTGGTTCAATGAAAGGACAGTGGGAAAGGGCTCTCCCTGCAGCGATGACAGCACAGTCAGGAGCAGAAAGCTGAAGGCAGGGAGGACAGTTAGAGATGCAGGCCTTGAGGCCCTGTGGGCTTGTAGGAGTGAGAGATTTGTGGGGTTGCTTCACATCTGGGAGGAGCACAATCAGGTTTGTATTTTAGAACCGCCTAGCAGCCAGATTCCAGCAGTGCTGCAGACTTGACTTTCAGGCCCGCTTCTCATCCGTTTATCTGGCCCTGGGACTGCCCCTGCCCCTCTCCCACCTCCCTACAAAGGCCATTTCTTCTGTGATTTCAAAATCCTCGGTTCCTGCTCTTTGGAATGTTTTTTGCCCTACTCCCACCACTGAATCTTTATAGTTCCACCCTTCAGTGGGACTCTGAAACATTGTCACCCTCCCCAGAAGTCATCTTTTCTCTTTCCTCCGCCAGCACACTCTTCTAAGCCCAAGAAGATTCGATGCCTTCTCTGGGCCCATGCCCGCCAGCCCATGTCTCCTCGGGATATGCATATACTAAAATATCTTCCCTTTATCTCATCTGGTCTTCGCCCCATGGGGCCACCCGGAGGCTACTATTTATTCTTTTACACATTAATTTAAGCTGCTTTAATTGCTGCTATGATATGTTTTATATAATATAATTAATGTTTAATTCTGTGTACTTGCTTCCCAAGGCAGTTTTGTGAAGGGCCCAATTTTAGAATCAAGCAAATAAAGAATAAGTAATGGCTTAAGTTATTATAGTAACGCCCCCCTCCACCGCCCCCCTAGGAATGAAAATGGTGCTTGTGTTTTCCAATGTGGGTTAAAAAGGGAAAAGATATTTTAATGTTGTCTCTATTCCAGGCATGCTTGTGTGACTTTCATGAAATTCCCTGGTCTCTGATTTCAAGTGTTCTGGGACTACGGGTATCAACTTGAGGTCTGTGTTGAAACTACCAGCCTTATACCTCCTTTCTGACGGAGACTGTGCTTAGAATAAGAAGTTATCGAACCTACTCACTTATTTATTCATTCAGCAAATGTGTTGGTGCCCAGGACTGGGACAGATTCAGTCCTGCCCTCAGTGAGCTCATCATCAAATGGGGCATATGGGGCGAGAATCCAGCATGTTAATGCTGTGGGAACATAGGAGCAAGGGCCAAGGTGGGCACCGTATCTGCTTCTGTCTTGGGGAGTTAAGAGGAGGTTTATCTAAACAGAAGGTAAAATTTAAACTCGTTAGAGGAAGGAGAAGGAAAGAAGAAAACAGCAAGACAGAAGAAAGAAACAACCGTGCCTTTGGAAAGTGAGGAAAAGGCGAGGATGCTTGAAGCCAGCATGCATGGTAGGACATGGCAGGGTGTGAGTGTGGGAGCAGAGGGTGGGGCTGGTGGAGACTCAGCTGCGCCAGAAGAAAGCGTCTGGACCATCCTCAGATGAGAGTCCCTTGTTCAGGAAGGAGATCAAACCAGTCAATACTAAATGAAATCAACCCTGAACATATATTGGAAGGATTGATCCTGAAGCTGAAGCTCCAATACTTTGGCCATCTGATATGAAAAGCCGACTCTGGAAAAGACTCTGATTTGGGAAAGATTGAAGGCAAAAGGAGAAGGGATGACAGAGGATGAGACGATCAGATAGTATCACCGACTTAATGGACATGAATTTGAGCAAACTCTGGAAGATAGTGGAGGACAGAGGAACCTGGTGTGCTTCAGTCCATGGGGTTGCAGAGAGTTGGACAAGACTCAGTGACTGAACAACAGGGTCTCAGTTCAGTTCAGTCACTCAGTCGTGTCTGACTCTTTGCGACCCCATGAATCGCAGTACGCCAGGCCTCCCTGTCCATCACCAACTCCCGGAGTTCACCCAGACCCACGCCCATGGAGTCAGTGACGCCATCCAGCCATCTCATCCTCTGTCATTCCCTTCTCCTCCTGCCCTGGATCCCTCCCAGCATCAGGGTCTTTTCCAATGAGTCAACTCTTCACATGAGGTGGCCAAAGTATTGGAGTTTCAGCTTCAGCATCATTCCTTCCAAAGAAATCCCAGGGTTGATCTCCTTCAGAATGGACTGGTTGGATCTCCTTGCAGTCCAAGGGACTCTCAAGAGTCTTCTCCAACACCACAGTTCAAAAGCATCAATTCTTCGGCGCTCAGCCTTCTTCACAGTCCAACTCTCACATCCATACATGACCACAGGAAAAACCATAGCCTTGACTAGACGGACCTTAGTCGGCAAAGGAATGTCTCTGCTTTTGAATATACTCTCTAGGGTTGGTCGTAACTTTCCTTCCAAGGAGTAAGCGTCTTTTAATTTCATGGCTGCCGTCACCATCTGCAGTGATTTTGGAGCCCCCCAAAATAAAGTCTGACACTGTTTCTACTGTTTCCCCATCTATTTCTCATGAAGTGATGGGACCAGATGCCAAGGGTATATAGGGCAGAGCAAAAAGGTTTTTTAGCAGCGAAGTGCCCCCAACAGACCAGATCCTACAAACAGAATTGCAACAATGTGCACATTGAGAGAGAGGAAGGGGGGCTCAGAGTTCCCTGGAACATAGCAGAGACTCAACAAGTACTTAACTGAATGAGTGAGGCTGTTGTGACAGCCCAGGTGAAAGATGCTGAGCCCCTGAATTAAAGCAGTGGCAGAGGGGATGGAAGAGAGGGGATGGATTCTGAAGGTAGAATCTACAGGTCTGCAAATGTGCCCTCTGCAGCAGAAGCCAGGAGAATGGGGTTAGCAGCCCTCTCCCTTCCTCTCTGATCTGTGCAGTTTGGCCTTTTGATCCTGCCCAGAAACCCAGAGCTTGGAGAGTCATCACCCCAAACACCTTCTAGTTCAAGCTCCTTAGGTTTTATTGAAGCACATCGAGGCTCAAGGACACCCAGCCCATCAGAAGCAGAGCCTAGGCCAGAACCCAGGTGTTCCCTGCTGCAGAGCAGAGTGTTAATACTGGTTCAAGAAAGGCTTGGAGGGTCTGAACTGGGGAAATAATCGCTACAAGGACCTGTGCTTCTGCAGAACTAGGGGGTCTCCAGTCTCCTAAGATTCTCAAGGGGTCCTGCGATCCCAAGAAAGAGTTGTCTAGTCTAACTGCCTGTTTTTAAGTGGTGGAAAGGAAAGGAAATGGAATGGAATAGAGTCTGGTGGGGACTGCACGCACGGATGGATGGGTGGATGGATGGATGGATGGATGGGATAGGGAGGGGGCGCGCTGGGACGCGGCGCCCACGCGAGGGAATTTCCTTCTAAAGAGAGCGAAACTGCAAGTTGGGAAACTCTTTTCCTTGAAAGCCCCCCCCCCTCCCCCGCCCCCGCATACCTCCTTCCACTACCCAGCCTTTGCCTTCCCGTTTTCTGGGAACTTCTTTAGGCCTCTCCATCCGCGGCGTTCGACACTTTCGGTTCCGCCGGGATTGCCGGAGGCGGCGGGGAAGAACGGGGCGGGGTGGAGGAGTCTTAACACGCATAGGGATCTCTCTCCACTCCCTTCGCCTCTCTCCCAACTCCTCATCCTCATCCCCAGAAAGCGGCTGCCTCCCTCCTGCTCGGCCTTTGTAGTCGTAGGGGGCGCGGGGAGGGGGTGTTCCCGTGAAGAGCTCTCCTTGGAACCACGCTTTCCCCCCTTCTCCCCGCTTCCTTCCCCAAAACGCGTCCCTAAACTCCTTGGGGAATTAGACTCCCCGGGAATGTCCTGGGGGAAATCCCAGGGAGGTGTGTCTCCGGGAGCTCCGCCCCTCCGCCAGCGAGGCTGGCTGCGATTGGTCCCCGAAGACCCCGCTTCTTTCCTGGGCGGGCCCCCGGGCCAGGACAGGGGAACTGGAAGCGCCGAAGTCCCGGCGCGCTCTCCTCCGGCCGCCGTTCTCACCTCGCCATGGTTCGTTTCCCACTGCAGTGTCTCTGCTGGGGCTTCTTTCTGACCGCCGTAAGTTGAAATTCCGTTCCGACCAGAGGCGGGAATTTGAGATAAGAGAGTAGAGAATGGGAAAAGAAGCGATACTTCGGGCAGGGGACCTTCTGTGCTGATTTTGGGGTGGGCGTGTGGAAGCTGGGTAGGGTACCGGGGTCGTGGCTGAATGAGATGGGCTGTTTCTCTCTCCTCCCGGGCAGGGGTGAGGGTCCCACGTGGCCCACAGAGGGCGTCTAGTGGGGTCGCCGCCGGAAACGCCTAGGCAGCGCAGATGAGGTTGGGGGTTTCGGCAGCCTTAAGCCTTTATCTGGTAAAAAACTAGAGTCTGGGTCTGCCTCGAAGGCTGGCCCCAAAGAGACGGCGAGGGGGTTCAGAAGTGAGAAGGGAGGCCAGCCAAGGGAAGGGGCGGGTCTGGCCGGTTTCCTGTCTCTTTCCCATTGTGGATAGATGCCAGCCTCTGTGAGTGGTTATCATCTCCTTGCCAGCTGGGTGGCCTTCTTCCAGGACATCTTGCGGGAGCAAGGCATGAGGGCAGTGGCCCAGGTGCTTCTCTGAGAAGGCAAGGAGCTTTTAACGTTCCCACTCCAGAACCAAATCCTAGTGATCTTCCCCTACCACCAGCATAGGAGGAATACCCAAGGCTCTGACCCTGCCTCCTGAATTTAAGATGACATAGGGGACTCTCAGGGGAACTGAACAGTTCATGGGGCCATGAAAGGGCTGGGAGACCAGCAGGGGTTTCTCCAGGTGCCAGAAGGGCTCAGATATGCCCAACCAAGCATATCTCCGGGATTTTCAGAGTTCCACACTTGACTCGCTTCTAGTTTAAATGTATTTTTGTAGTTCCTCATTCTGGAGGCTGGGAATCCCCCAAGTACCTGACACTGTCATCCCCACCCCTCTGGTCTCCCCCTAACTTTCAAGGGCTGTACTTTCTGGCATGAAGGCAGGGCAGGAATGACCCATGAAGTAGAGGGTCAGCAGCAAGGGGAGAGATGCTGTGGGGAAGCTACTCTGGCCCCAGCACTTTCATTTTCACTGTAAGCAATGGCTCTTAGGGAGAAAGGAGGCAGGAAGGGGGCTCTTGGAGGAGAAGTGGAGGAAAAGCCAGTGGGGATAGGGTGAAAGGTGGTCTGGGCTGCTCAAGAGCAAAGTCCCAATTTTAGCTCCAGGTGGAAACTAGGCTGTGACAACAATATCTGAGGCTATTTACTGAGAGTGTCCTGTGTGTCAGGCTCTGAGCAAAATACTTCACATGCAGTCTTGGTCTGATTTCTTCCAACTCCCCCATTATACAGATGAACAAACTGAGGCTCAGAGAGAGAAAATGGCTTCCGCAATCCACTTAGTTAGGTGGAACCTGCCAATAAATGTACATCTGCCTGATTTCTGAGCCAGCCTCTCAGATGGTGAGAGTCTCCAAGCCTTGGTCCTGAGCTTCCACATGTCAGAAGGGTTGAAGCTGTGAAGTGGGAACTAGGGATTTGACACATTTTCAGAGGAGGGGCTATATTTCTCATATGTTTGAAAATGGCATAGAGGACTTTTATTGCTCTGGGATTGTGGGGGGAAGGTCCACGGGCTTGTGGGGAGAACGTTCACAGGATGGTGTGTTGTGATGTGATGATGGGAGCAGTAACTTTTGCTTTTTCCTTTCCTGCTTGGGATAAGATACACTTCTGTAAGTAATTCGCACGCCCTCTGCCCCAAGTTGAATGAAAACCACCAATTAGGTAGGATCCTGGTAGCCAGGGTGCTGAGTAACCCAGCAGATACTTATGTATGTATGATAATTAAAAGTGCCATTTAATGAGCACCTCCTATGTTCTGGACACTATACCAGGCCATATTCATCCATTCTTTCTCATCTTCACAACCTAATCTGTGCATGCGTGCATTCTAAATTGCTTCAGTCGACTCTTTGTGACACCATGGATTGTAGCCCGCCAGGGCTCTGTCCATGGGATTCTCCAGGCAAGAAGACTGGAGTGAGCTGCCATATCCTCCTCCAGAGGGTCTTCCTGACCCAGGGATCAAACCCATGTCTCTTACGTCTCCTGTATCGGGAGGCAGGTTCTTAACCACTGGGGCCACCTCGGAAGTCCTAATCTGTGGGGCAGGCATTATTTCTCCCATTTTAGAGTTGTAGAAACTGAGGATAAGAGAGGCAAAACAATTAGTTAAGTGTTACAAAGTCAAGACTGGAGCTTTAAGCTGTTTGACCCTTAAAACTGTTCTTTTCACTGGCTGTTCCCAAGGTGTGAGATGATTTTAGAGAGCATGCGGTTGCTGTTGTGAAGTTGCTAAGTCATGTCAACTCTTCTGCAACCCCATGCGGATGTAGAATTAACAACATGATTCACTTTGCAGTTCTATTTAAAATCCTTTTTATTTTTTCAAGAAGGAAGTCGCTGGAGCTAGAATATAGTTAATACCTCTCAAATGCCTTCTAATCCTCCTTTTAAAACAAAAATCAGGAGCAGGCCAGGGGTAGAGGGCTGTCAGTAAGCAAAGCAATCAGCTCTGGTTTAATGACATTGTTTTGTTTCTGCTGAATTTATTTTTAGGGTTGCCTTTTATTTATGAGAAGTGATACTAGTTTTGCTGTCATGGCAATGCTATGAGGTTTACCTTGAAAATAAATGTATTTAAATGAACAAGAAGTGATGAATAGCATGGGTGGTACCTGGATGTAGTGACAATAATGCAGGTGAGACCCACGCTGATGGAGAGAGGGAGTACTGAGACCTGAGTTCTCATTCGGATTCTATCACTGTGTGACCTTGGGCAAGGGAATCGGCCTTTCTGGTCCCCAGTCTCACCACATGTGAAGTGAAAGAGTTGGATTTTATGCTTCCAGCTGCTCCATCCTGTATTTTGTGAGGGAGGGGTTGGATGATCAGATGATGAGAGGTTGAAGGGAGAAAACATGACAAGGCTCGGAGAGGGGAAGAGGGTGGGGAGCAAAAGAATAGAAGGAAGAGGCCAGATGCTAAATATAGCCCCCATTTGGACTAGGACCAGCTGGAGTCAGCCAGCTTCACAGGACTCCAGGGTAGATGCTGGAGTCCTCATGTGCTCTTGGGTTGCTGGGGAGAGGAAAGACTCAGCCCTCAAGCCAAAAGGAAGATCTGTTTAGTGCAATGAATACTATGAGTTAACAGCGCAATTACTTTGTAAAATATCAGAATGATTCTCTGGGTACCTTTGTCATCATACTAGTTGGCGGTTTAGTTAAAAACAAATGCAACATATAACACACAGGCCCTGTTTTTCTGCTTTGTACTTCCACTTTGGTTCTAACCTCTGTCCTGGCTGATTTGCACCTGTCTGCCAAGGAGGCTACATCTGAGAATTCAAGATCCCTTCAAATCACCCATTCTTTCTTTAGGTCCACCCAGAACCAGCCTCTGCTTGCGGAGAGAAGCAATACCCAGTGAACAGTCTTTGCTGTGATTTGTGCCCGCCGGGTGAGGCGCCGACCCTCTAGCCCCACGTGGGACCTGCCTTGGTCTGCTGGCACATGCAGATCTCATGTGTCAACGATAAGCTTGTGTCTTAAATGACCCCTGGGATTCCCTGTCCCTGCCCCAGGATGTTCTGAGCTTTCTCTCTGCCAACCCTGAACTAGGGTTCCTATCTCTTCTGCGTCCTATACCAGAGTATGAAAGCTGGAAGGGTCTGGGACTACCCTCTTTGAACCTCCCTCCCTAAAGCCCAGCCTTACCACTTTTCAGTTAAGTGTCTGACTCATTGGGTTGCCTGAAGTGCCCTCATTTCCGGATGTTTTCCAGGACAGAAACTGGTGAGCGACTGCACAGAGGTCAGCAAAACAGAATGCCAGTCCTGCGGTAAAGGCGAATTCCTGTCCACCTGGAACAGAGAGAAATACTGTCACGAGCACAGATACTGCAACCCCAGTGCGTGGGCTGCGGGGGAAGGGGTCCTTGGGAGTCAGGCTGATAGTCCAGCTCATTCCTGACAGTACAGCCATCCTGGCTTTTTTTTTTTTTTTTTTAACAGCCAGGGTTGGTCCTGATTGGTTAGAGTCTGGGTTGTCTTGGTTGTTACCTAATTTGATTGCTATCCCTGCTAGGAAGAGAGTCTAAAAGAAAAGAACAAGAAATATGAAGATCAGGGGCCCCTGGATCAAGGCCGGTAAGGGGTTCCCATCCTTCCTTCCTGTCTCTGCACAGACCTAGGGCTCCGGATCCAGAGCAAGGGCACCTTAAATACAGACACCACTTGCGTATGTGATGAAGGCCAACACTGTACCAGTCACACCTGTGAAAGTTGCACACCCCACAGCCCGTGTCTCCCTGGCTTCGGGGTCAAGCAGATCGGTAAGTGGCCTGTCTGGGAATCAGCTCTAGAGGCAGGAGAGAGGAGGCAAGGGCCCAGGAGAGGGACTGGGCAGCGGTCACTCTGCCCCAGAGGTGGAGTGACCAGCCTACCTTGATATCTCCACCCTGCTGCTGCTGCCAAGTCGCTTCAGTCGTGTCTGACTCTGTGCGACCCCATAGACGGCAGTCCACCAGGCTCCCCCGTCCCTGGGATTCTCCAGGCAAGAACACTGGAGTGCGTTGTCATTTCCTTCTCCAATGCATGAAAGTGAAAAGTGAAAGTGCAGTCTCTCAGTTGTGTCAGACTCTTTGCGACCCCATGGACTGCAGCCTACCAGGCTCCTCCACCCATGGGATTTTCCAGGCAAGAGTACTGGAGTGGGGTGCCACTGCCTTTTCTGTATCTCCACCATAGTGAGTTGGAAATGGAACCTTTGCCTTCTGCCTCCCACTGTGGGCATCAGCCTCAGGAGGGCCGTGGGGCAAGCCTCCTTAGGGGCTGCCTGCAGCAAGGGAAGCTGTGTGCTGCGGGGAGAAGTGCTTGGAAGCAGGATGCTCTTCTGGTCCTGCCTGCCCACCGGTCCCCCTGACAGCCAGACAGGGGCTCCACTGTAATGATTAATGCCTCCTCTTCCCCCTCAGCTACAGGGGTTTTGGATACCATCTGTGAACCCTGCCCAGTCGGCTTCTTCTCCAATGTGTCATCTGCTTTTGAAAAGTGTCACCCTTGGACAAGGTATAAGGACTCATCTCTTGTGCTTCCTGCCCGAAGAGGGGCATGGGACCCGCTTCCCTTCTCTCTGGCCACCAGTCCTTTGGTCCCTGCTCCCCATGTCCACACACACTCACACACCTCTAGAATGTCTCAAGGGACCCCATGGCTGACCAGACAGACACTTTCGGCATTTCCTGCCTGCTCTCTCTTGGTGATAATAGACACTGCTGCTCTCTGATCTTTGGTGAAATTCTCCCTCCGTGGGGGGCACAGTGACACCTCTCTTCTTTTCCTTGTACCCCTCTCAGCCCCTCCTTCCTCCTCCTGAACTGGTTTTCTAGGCCTTTGTTCTAGGCTCACTTTGCCACCTCCCCTGGACCATCTTTTCCACATCCGTGGCTTTGGCTACTATCCCCCTTTGATCGTCCCCATCACCGTCTGTCTAGGTTTGTTTCCTAGGTCCCAGACTGTCGTTATCTACCTGCCGAGGGTACACCTCCTCGGAGGTGAGCCAAGGGCACCTTCCTGCTCCCTTCACCCACTGTGACAGGTGCAAACATGCCTCTGGGCATCTATTGCAGGGTCCCCCTCCGTCTCCTCCAAACAGTCACTAAGTCCTGTCTGTCTAACCTTCCAAATGTTTTGGGACTCTTCCTCTTTCTCTCTAATCTCCCCTGTCACCACCTTAGTTTGGCCCTCATCACTGTGGTCTGGCTGATGCTGTTGCCTCCTCACTGGCCTCCCTGCCTCTATCCTCTCCCTTTCAGCTGGTTCTCCATCCCTTTGCCAAAGTAAGCTCTCCACCGTTCTCTTCGGAGCACAGCACTCCCTGTTTAAAATGCTCCATGGCTCTCTGCGCCTTTGGGATGAAACTCCGACTCCTCTGCACAGCCTCCGACCTCCCAGCTCCATCTCTTGATCTCTTCGTGACATCATGTTGCTTGCAATTCCCTCAACACACTGTTTGTTCTCTTGCATTAAACTCTTCTGCCTGGAATACACTTAAGCACACGCCTGATTATGTTTTTTTTTTTACATTTAATTTGAAAAAATGAGTATGACAGGCGTGAGGACAGAAGGCATAAAAGGGCCAATAGTGATACGTCCCCTTGTCACCCTCAGCCAACCTGCAGCTGCTGGACCATGCGTGTCCTTCTAGAGATTCTGTGCACAAACAAATAAAGGCACACACATGCAAATGGGTCTTTCACACAAATAGTTCAGTTCAGTTCAGTTCAGTCGCGCAGTCGTGTCCGACTCTTTGCGACCCCATGAATCACAGTACGCCAGGCCTCCCTGTCCATCACCAACTCCCTAGCATCCTGTATAAACTTTGTTTACTGTCTGCAAGTCTCCAGTAGGTGGCAAACTCCTGAACTATAGAGAGATCTTTTTTTCTTCCATGGATGTATCCCTTATGCTCCAAACAGCATCTGCTGCATAGTAGATAAATCTTTACTGATAAATGTTGACTGAGAAAGGGAGGCCCCTTGGTTTGGTAGAACCAGAGCACTGGGTTCCAAACTTACTCAGCTTAGAAAGGGTATGACTGCATGGGACTGGGACCCTCATCTGAGCCTTGGTGTCCTCATTTGAAAAATGAGAATGACCTTCATTTCACAAGGGTCGAGGAAAAGACATGTAAATGTGCTTCAAAAACCCTTAAGCACCCTTCTTTTATATGTGCTTTCTTTGAAGCTTCTCTTTCTCCTGCGTTAGATGTTTTGTCCTTTGTGATGTCCTTCTCTGTCCATCCCTTCCCATTCCTCCTGGGAACTACCTTGGTCCAAGTCTTCATCATCTCATGTTTGGCCACTGCCTTGGCAGTAGCCTCATGGCAAGCCATTTTTTCTGTCATTTCTCTTCCTGGGAGATCTTTGGCCATTAAATCCTCTAGCGGCTTTAGTCATCTGGTTGGATGCTGACGCTACCCACCAGCTGAATCCAGCTGAAAACGTCATGGCTGATTAGTGATCTGGTTCTAAAAACCCAATTTTCCAGAGTTTCCTTCTACCATCTGGCTCATCACCCACCTAATCCTTTGTATCATGTTGTCCTGCTTAAAGAGAATATGTTGTTATTGTTGTCCAGTCGCTGTTGTGTCCGACTCCTCTGCAGCCCCACAGCCTGAAGCCCACCAGGCTCCTCCGTCCGTGGGATTTCCCAGACAAGAATACTGGAGTGGGTTGCCATTTCCTTCTCCAGAGGGTCTTCTCCACCCAGGGACTGAACCAGCGTCTCTTGCATTGCAGGTGGATTCTTTACCACTGAGCCACCTGGCACGCCCTAAATATACTGACGTTCTAAATTTTACATTCCTCAAGGGCCCACTGGGATCTGACTTCCCCAGGGAAGTCTTTCTGGATGACTCTCAAACCAGAGATTCTCAACTGAGCAGTTTTCTCCCCAGGGGACACATGACGATATCTGGAGATATTTTGGCTCTCATGACTGAGGAGGAGGATGCTGCTGGCCTCTAGTGGGTAGAGGCCAGGGACGCTGCTAAACATCCTACGGTATTCAGGACAGTCCCCACCACAGAAGAAAAATTATGTGGGCTCCAGACATCAGTGGTGCCAAATTTGAGCAGTCCCCGCGTCCTCGCATCCCAGTCACTGTGGATTCTGCCTCCTCTACCCTGAACCATGCCCAGTTCACACGCACGTGGCACTCATCAGAGGCTTCCCCCTCCTCACTCCTTCACGGTTTTCCATTGTCTTTCCTCTGTACTCACGAGTTCTGTATGAACAGCCTGTGTCATTCCCATAACAAGTGGCACAGGAGAGCGCACATCACATATGCTCCATTGGTGGCTGGCTGTCTCCCTCTGGGGTTGGAAATCTCACGAGTGGGGGAACTTAGTGTCTCTTTCTCTGTGTGTGTGTCTGCATGTGCACGCATGTCTGTACACAGCTGCGAGAGAAAAGGCCTGGTGGAGCAACACGTGGGGACGAATAAGACAGACGCCGTCTGCGGTAAGTCCTGGAGAGTGGGCCCCGCGGCAGGCTAAGGAGGCGGGGAGCTGAGGGGGAGACTGGGGCACCTGGAAGCACTGGTGGGGAAAGAGGGAGGGGGGCTCAAGCAAGAGGAGGAGGCAGTTTGGAACTGTGGCAGCCTAGCTCTGCCGCTTACCTGTGGCTCCTGGGCAAGTCACTCCCTCTCTCTGAGCCTCAGTTTCTTCATCTGTAAGATGGGATAATACCGCCTCCCCTAATAGGGCAGTGTAAGTCCCTGGCGTGGGCGCAGCATTTTGGAGGCGCCCCTCGGAGTTGTTCTGCCACCGTGCACACTGAGGACCAGCATGTGTGACACGGGTTCCTCTCAGGCTCTCAGTTTGTTTTTGTTTGCCGCGCCGCATGGCTTGCAGAATCTCAGTCCCCTGACCAAGGACTGAATCCCGGCCATAGCAGTGAAAGCCGGGAATCCTAACTCCAGGCCGCCAGGGCCCTCAGTTTTGATCTTAGAATGAGGAGGTAACTTACAGCCCAGATCACAGACTCAAATAACTACAGAGATTAGGCAGGATCCAGTTAATGAGTGAAAAAGATCAGGGGTAAGAAAAAGGCACTCTGCTTTTCCTTAAAATTCACTTTCCTCTTGGCAGGGTTGGGACTGGGGTGAGGTGAGGGAGGCACTTGCCTTGGGCACAATATTTAAGGGGGCACCCAAAAAATGCTTTCATCAAGATAGATATTTGAGGCAATACTTAAAAAAAATTACTGTGAATTACTGAGGGGGCGCCTCCAAAATGCCTGCGCCCATACCAGGGATTTACACTGCCCTATGAGGGGAGGTGGTATTATCCCATTTTACAGATGAGGAAACTGAGGCTCAGAGAGAGGGAGTGACTTGCCCAGGCTCCACAAATAAGCGGCAGAGCTAGGTTGCCACAGTTCCAAACTGCCTCCATAACAAACAGAATAGCAACAGTTTAAATAAAGACAGGCTCCAACCCTGTATTTGTACAACCCAGCCTCATTTGCCTCACTGTAATCCCGACTCCAGTTCCAATAAAACTTTATTTAAAAACAGGCAGCTGGCCCGTGGTCCAGAGTTTGCTGATATAATTTTTCAAAACATGACATTAAAATATGACTTATTTGGGACTTCCCTGGCAGCCCAGTGGTTAAGACTCTGTACTTCCTATGCTGCAGACATGGGTTTGATCCCTGGCCAGGGAACTAAGATCCCATGTATGCTGTGTGGCGTGGCCAAAAAAATACGACTTATCTTGATTACTGAGCTTTTGGGTGTCCCCTTCAGTTTTGTCCTAAGGCTGTGCTTCACTGGTCTTACTTTAGTCCTTACCACACCTCTGGTCTTTTTTTCCCAGTTTCCCATTAAGAATAGAGACTTAGGCACAAGAAACTCTCTCCCTTCCCCTCCAAGATGTAAATGAGGCTGGGCCAATAAAGGACAAAGTAGGGAGGGGTGGGGAGTGTGGCGAGCTGGAGTGGCAACTTTCACTACTCAGTTCTGGCCAATGAGTGGCAGGTGGGCTGCTGGCCCACTGGGGCTGGATCTTCCAAATTTGTAAGAGAAATCAGATACCCTAAATTTTAAATGTGCAATCTCCCAATTTTAAAATGTTGGCAAATATTATAAATTAAAACACACAGGCACAGACACACACACATGCTAGTCACACTAAAGACATCTGCTGGTCACATTTCTACTAGGGGCCATGTGTTTGAAATTCCTGATATAGATGAGCTTAGACACAGAAGGATTTGAGAGTCCAGCAAAGCACAGCAGCTTTGGGCAAAAGGTCGGGGAGCCGTAGCTGAAGTCTTGCTCTCTCCAGGTTTCCAGAGTCGGATGAGGACCCTGGTGGTGATCCCCATCACAATAGGAGTCCTGTTTGCTGTCCTGTTGGTATCTGCCTGTATCAGTGAGTCCCCAGGTGGGGAGGTGATGGGGCAGGAGGGACAGTTGGCGGGTCACCTGTTCCCTTATCTGGCCTTGCAGACTCCCCATCCTTTTTTTTTCTCTCTAGGGGACATGACCAAGAAGCGGAAGGCTAAGGTAGGTCACCCAGGGGGACAGTCAAGACAGGAAAGAAAGACTGATTCATTGTTGCCTATATGGCAACAAAATTGAGGCAGGGCCAGTCCCCTCCCCCTCCTCTGGGTTTGGGGCTTCTCCCCTTTTCTCCTTTTCTCTTCTCCCAAGCTCACCTTCCCCCAGAGCTTCCCCAGCACCACTGGCAAAGTCTGATATTTACTCTTCTTTCCTGGGAGAGCAGCATCTTCCGAGCCTTGGTGTGGGGTCTAGGAGTGGGGGATAGTGGAACATTTCCTTAACCCGCGGGCTCCCCTTACGGAAGCTTCGTGACACCCTCGCTGTGACCAGCAGGGGGCAGGACGCGCCCATGGAATCAGCACTGACCCTTGGTTTGGGAAAGGGAAAAGGGGCAAGGGGTGGGATGGCTTCCAGGGAAGTGCTCGGAAGTGTTGCTAGGGGCAACCCGAAGCTTGTCTCCCCAGGCCCTGCACCCTACGGCTGAAAGGCAGGATCCCGTGGAGACGATTGATCCGATTGATCCGGAGGGTTTTCCCGGCCCCCACCCGCCTCCTCCGGTGCAGGAGACCTTATGCTGGTGTCAGCCGGTCGCCCAGGAGGACGGCAAAGAGAGCCGCATCTCCGTGCAGGAGCGAGAATGAGGCTGCGGGCGCCCGGGGGCGTGGCAGCCGGGCCCATGGACACGAACCTGGGGCTGCTGCGGGGGAGGGCGACAGCCGCCCTGCAGCCCAGAAACAGTTCACCTTGGTGCGCCTTTCACCCCAGCCCTGGAGCCCGTTCAATCTGCCAACCTGCTTTTAACGATGGTAACAAAACTTTGGGGAGGACATACAATAATGTCCACCAGACCTTCCACCCCAGCGAGCTGTTCATTGCTGACAGATGTCATTCGGTGGCTGCTCTGAGCCCAGGAGGCAGATACGTGGATATGCATCGCAGTATTGTTTGTGACAGTGAGCAACTGGAAACTGCTTAACTGTCCATCACCAGGGGACTGGTTAAATAAAATTGTAATATATTTATGCAACAGATCTTAAAAACACTGTCATGGGGGGGGGGGAAGTAGGTTGCAGAATGGTGGGCACAGAAACTTTTTTTTTGAAAGCACAGAGTTGGACAAGACTGAAGCGACTTAGCAGCAGCAGCAGCAGCAACCCAAACCAGGAGGCTCAGTGCTAAAGCATCTGCCTCCCAATGCGGGAGATGCACGAGATGTGGGTTCAACCCCTGGGAAGATCCCCTGAAGGAGGAAATGGCAACACTGTTCTTCTCCAGTGTTCCTGCCTGGAGAAGTCCATGGGCAGAGGAGCTTGGTGGGCTACAGTCCATGGGGTTGCAAAGAGTGGGACGTGACTGAGCATGCACACACAACCCCAAACAATATGACATATCACCTACAGATACATATATAAACACAGAGTGTTATATATGTGGGTATAAATGGGGGTCCTGGAAGGACACACAGAACTTGCACGCTCGAAGAATTGTACTGTCTCAGTTAGGGAAGAAGGGTTCGGAGGAGGGTTGCTTAAAGAAAGATTTGACTTTCCCATAATGCTTCATCCCCCCCCCCCCAAAGAAGAGTGAATTCACACACTGCTTATGTAATTAAAAAGTCATCAAACATGTAAAAAGAAAAGCGGGGGTGGACACACTGGGTGACAGGAGCTGCTTCACATGCTGTCAGGCTTTCAGAGTTAGGGTGCTTTCTGAGCGTAAAGAAGAAAAGTCCCCAGGCCACGGCCTCTCCAGGGTGGGCTCTGCGTGCCTCACATTTGACACCCTGTTTGCAAAGGGGTTTCCCCATGTGATTCACATTCTCGACAATAGCCTTTGGGGCGGGCAGGGCCAGCATCCCCCTACATCTTTATCGGAGGTGGAAATGGAGGCCCAGAGAGGTAATTTATAGTCACACAGCAGCTCAGAGCGGTGCCCCTCAGAGCGCCCCTTCCTGGTCCTGGGCTGCTCTTTCCAGCCCTGCTTGCTCTCTGGAGCCTAGATCTGCGGCCCCTTCCCAGGGAGCACCTGGGCTCCCCACCTCCTTTGACATCCCAAATACCATAGGATCCTCTGACGGCTTCTCGGTCAGATGGTGCCCCCTTCCCCCTAAGCAGTATCTGGGGATAAAAATAAACCGTCCTGTTCTCTTTTCCTGCTGTGCCAACTGAGGGGGAGCCTAGCCAGGAGGAGCAGCAGATGGAGTGGGAGCAGAGGGGAGGGGAGGGGGGAGGTTGTAGGGCAAGAAGGAGAAGGAAGGGGATTGCAAAACCCCAGCACAAAGACTCCTGCTGAAGATGGGGCTGGGCTGGTTCAACCCAGGGATCCACTCCCCACCTCTCCCACCAGGAGAAGCTGCTTTGGATTTCCCAGCCTATCCTGCTGCCTGGAGGGTGGGGGTGGAGAGGGCCTGTCCCCACTGGAGGCTGTGAAGGCAGCTGAGAGCCAGGAGAGGGGCACCTGGCTTGGCAACCTTCCCAGGAGAACCATTTGGAGGCA
>SJXQ01006547.1:368127-401364 GCA_006408695.1 Aepyceros melampus
TGCAGCCATGAAATTAAAAGACATTTAATCCTTGGGAGAAAAGTTATGACCAACCTAGATAGTATATTCAAAAGCAGAGACATTACTTTGCCGACTAAGGTCTGTCTAGTCAAGGCTATGGTTTTTCCTGTGGTCATATATGGATGTGAGAGTTGGATTGTGAAGAAGGCTGAGCGCTGAAGAGTTGATGCTTTTGAACTGTGGCATTGAAGAAGACTCTTGAGAGTCCCTTGGACTGCAAGGAGATCCAACCAGTCCATTCTGAAGGAGATCGGCCCTGGGATTTCTTTGGAAGGAATGATGCTAAAACTGAAGCTCCAGTACTTTGGGCACCTTATGCGAAGAGTTGACTCATTGGAAAAGACCCTGATGCTGGGAGGGATTGGGGGCAGGAGGAGAAGGGGACGACCGAGGATGAGATGGCTGGATGGCATCACGGACTCAATGGACGTGAGTCTGAGTGAACTCGGGAGTTGGTGATGGACAGGGAGGCCTGGCGTGCTGCGATTCATGGGGTCACAAAGAGTCGAACATGACTGAGTGACTGAACTGGAGGAACAATATTTAAGTCTTTCTGGAGTGGGCGGGTAAGGGTATGGTCCTGTGACACCTGGGGCGGAATAGGTACTTATTATATCATGTCCTTTTCTGGATGTCCATAAAATGCACCTTTGGACCACGCTCATGAATTTGCATTCTTTTTTTCTAAGAAGAACAAATTTTGCATTTTTAGTTTTTGTATTTTTGGTTGAGTTACTGTTGTTACTATGAGTATGGTGGAGAGCTCAGATGGTAAGGAATCTGCCTGCACAGAGGAGACCCAGGTTTGATTCCTGGGTTGGGAAGATCTCTTGGAGAAAGGAATGGCTATCCACTCCAGTATTCTTCCCTGGAGAATTCCATGGACAGAGGAAACGGTGAGCTACAGTCCACAGGGTGACAAAGTGTCAGACATGACTGAGCAACTAATAAAACACACATTCTGTAGAGCACCTGTCTGCGTTGCAACCAAGACTTAAATACAGTTCTCTGGGTGCCGGCCCACTGTTCTGGGATCTCTCACATGAAACAGGATACACCTAATCAGACCAAGTGTAAAAAGCCTTTTTTTTTTTTTTGTACACAATACCTCAGGCTTTGCTCTGTGCCTGCTTCCCTTGGAAATCCACTCTATTCCTCCTTAGTCTGGTTTCGATGTTTAGGCATCGAATATAGCTGCTCACTCGGAAAGTGCTCATGTCTGACTCTGGTTTTCTCTATAGAATCTTTGGCTATGAATTTCCTTTCTGAATCACAGAGTTGTATATTACCTTCTTTAAAATAATAGGTTTCCAATAACAAGATACTGCTGGAGTTGTGTTTTTTTACATTTATTGTTTATATATTGAGTTATAAAGAAGAGAAGTTAAACAGAAAGAAATTCAATGCAAGAGATAACAAGACATGGAGAAAAATAACAAATGTTTCTGAACCAGGAATTTTTTTTTAAAGACTTGAGAGTAATTTATATTTTGAGGGTTTTCCTTATCTTTGGTCTTACATGAAATGTATTCTATCGCCTCTCTGTATAAGGAATCCTCACATATTTACAGTGAAGTCTTTTACAGCGTTCAATTTTGTTCCATTTAATTTTCCCTTAAAGATCTTTCTGAACCTTTTTTTTGACTATTTCATGGTACCCTGCAGTTATGGCAATGATAACATGTGTGGTTTCCTGTGCCTGCATGGTCCTCACAGCTGTGACCACTACCTTTAAATGGAAACTTCAGTCTGCAGCCTCTAGCTTTGGGGACAATAGAGCCCTTAATGAAAAGAAGCTCAAGAAATTTAAGTGGAGTAACTCAGCCTATTTATCCTTTTGCCTTATTTTATTCTCATTTTCCACCTTAGTCTTAAGACCTGGAACTTGGCTGCTTTTTCTTTATGCACAATGCCTCCATTTAAAACTCTTTCAAGAAAATGAGTCCCTGTTTCTCATCTTTCTTCCCAATGCACTGATTTCTCTGGGATTAAGTTCCTGTACTTAATTTCTGGGCCTCAGCAGCTGATCCCCTGTATTTCAACAGATTTAATTTCTGTAAGTATTGTGGGAACATAGAGAAAGACTTAGAAAGATTAACTCCTTGTTGGTTTGAATCAGGCATTCCTTGAGAAACTGGTTTGGGAGAGGAGCTCTTTTAATTTAGCCTTTCACATTCTGCAGAGGTTTGACCCAAGGGTACATGAAGTGATGAGTTAGTGCAGAGAAGTTTGAAATTAACAAATGATTGTCTCATAAAGTATACGTACCCCTTTCCTGTTGTTGCCCTATCCCAACAGAAATGACATCTATTCTTTTCACACAATGCAGTGAATAGTTTATGTTGCCATAATGTTATGATTTGAAAATGAATGTGATTGAGTCTTCCCAATAAAATTATATATTTTGCTATACATTACCTCAGTACATGCTTATATACAACTACTGTGAGTACTCTGCTGTGGAGTTTTCCCATCAATTTTTTTCCCCTTCACTTTGGGACTTTTAACTAGGTTGGCCAAAATGTGTTTTTTAATTTTGCTCTGGCCTAGAATCCTATCTTCTCTGCAAAGTGATTATTCAGAGTTCAGGTCCTAAGCTTTTATTTGTTTTTATACTATAGCATTACATCTCCTTTGTTTTGTTATATTTGGCTTTTCAGGCAGCACTAATGGTAAAGTATCCACCTGCCAGTGCTGGAGACTCGAGAGACATGGGTTTGATTCCTGTCTCAGAAAGATCCCCTGGGGTAGCAAATGGGGATAGTGCTGAAGTATTCTTGCCTGGAAAATTTCGTGGACAGAAGTCTGGTGGGCTGCAGTCCATGGGGCTGCAAACAGTCAGATATGACTAAGTACACACATACACGATAGCTTTATTTAGTTTCATTCGAAGTTTTTTTTTTCAATTTTCAAGTTTTTTGGCTTTGAAATGTTGCTGTGATGATGAGGGAGTATTTCAAATATGTTTTAGTGAAAAAAAAAAATCATGTCTACATTGTGTTCTGAGTTGGAAACAGATTTCCTGTTGGACAGATGACAGATTTCCTCTCTATATCATCAAGCAAACCAGTTTTAGGCTAACCTGGGGGTTTGTTTCTCTGCTCATCCTTTTATTCTTTATTCATTCAATAAATATTTATGAAGTTTTCACTAGTGTCAGAAGTTGTTCTAGGCACTTGGGATTCAGCAATGACCAAATTCCTGCTTGTGTAGAGCTTACGTTCTAGTTCAGTGGTATTCAGACTTTGCTGCATATTGCGATCACCTAGGGAGAATTTAAAACTCCTAAGTCTTGCCCTGTGCCAATTAAATCAGAATCTCTGGGGTGGATATAGGCATACTTTTTGTGATGATTCCAGTGTACATCTATATTTGAGAGCCATTAATCTACATCATGAGTTATCACATTATAGCATATGCCATAGTGTTCAGAAGGGTGTATTACAGTCGAGATTGAGCACATCTGTCTATGGTGGTATGGCCATAGACAGAAGGGCTTGTTACAATTCAGAATAAAGTTGGCCCTTGAGCAAGGCTGGGAGTAAGGACACTGACGCAGCAGGCAGTTGAAAATAAACATAAAACATATAGTTGGCCCTTGGTACCCACCAGTTCCACCAACTGCAGATCTTAACTGCGATTACTACTGAAGAGAAATCCAAGTATAAGTGGATCCTTGGAATTCAAAACCATGCTTTTCAAGAGCCCCTGTAGTTTCTGATTCAGCAGTCTGGAGTTAGGCCTAGGAATTTGCATTTCTAACAAGTTCCCTGGTGAAGCTGATGATGTTGGTTTTGTGGGCTAAACTTTGTGAATAGCTTATACAGAGCCTTGATACTCAATGCTTGGTAGTAGATCAGAAGTACAGGTTTTCCTGAGGATTTGTTGAAAATATAGAATCTCCAGTGCATCTAAGACCTCATGAATCAGAGTTTATGTTTTGATAAAATCTCCTGGTCATTGAAATGCACATGAAAATTTCTGATCTGTTTCTCTGCACTCTGACACCTGCATGTCATGTAAACTATAGACTTATTCCTTGACTCTCGGATATTTCCTTTATGTAAGCTGATATTACACATATTACATGCATGTGTACATATATGTACACAAACATACTGGTGACTTATAATGAAATAATATGCTTTTTCATATGTTTTACTACTACAAAGGGCCTGAATTAATAGTATTAAATACAAGTGAAAAATAACAGGCTTAATGCTTCCTGTTGAAAATAAGGAAATAAACTCCCCCACTTCTTTCTTAGAACATATGCTTTAGAAAACTGATAACTTCATTCTCCATCTCTTTGAAATGTATGTAAAACTTGAAAAAAGCTAAATAACTTCTAACCAGGATCTGGGAACTGTACCTTTGAAATATAATCAAGAAAGATATTGCCCTATCTTCTTGTCTGTGTGAGAGGAGCTAAACTCTGGTGGCCCCTTCCTCCAAGTTGCAAAACCACCTCTTGTCATAAAGAGAAGTTTATGTTTGGATAAAGCCAACTGACTGGCACAGATGGTCACCCCGACTACCAGATGAGTTTTGAGATGATTATGCATGACAGTGAATCAGCTCTTTGCATCAGGTGGCCAAAATATTGGAGCTTCAGCATCAGTCCTTTCAATGAATATTCAGGGTTGATTTCCTTTAGGATTGACTGGTGTGATCTCCTTGCAGTCCAAGACTCCTAAGAGTCTTCTCCAGCACCACAGCTTGAAAGCATTAATTCTTCAGCTCTCAGCCTTCTCTGCGGTCCAACTCTCTTATCCGTAAGTGACTACTAGATCCTAATACTGGGAAAGATTGAGAGCAGGAGGAGAAGACGGTGGCGGAGGATGAGATAGTTACATAGCATCACAGACTCAATGGACATGAAGTTGGGAAAATTCCAGGAGACAGTGAAGGGCAGGCAAGCCTTGTATATTACAGTCCATGGGGTTACAGAGTTGAATGTGACTTAGCGACAGAACAACAGCATGTATAACAATGGTGCTAATAAATCCTCTTATTTGAGGCCTAATCACTGTTTCTGTTGAACATGTATGCAGTGGTTGTTATCTGCTTGGCTACATGAAGGGTTAAAGTTCTGTGTATCTTTGCGATTTCTTAGTGGATTGCCTGTGATGTATATCACATTCTGGCTGAATGTTTATTCAATGATAAATTATCATTTTTTAGGAGATTTAAAAATTTTATTGGACTATAGTTGCTTTACAATGTTTGTTTCTGCTGTACAACAAAGTGAATCAGCTATGCCTATACATATATCCCCTCCTTTTTGGATTTCTTTTCCATTTAGGTCACACTGAGCATTAAGTAGAATTCCCTATGCTGTACAGTAAGCTTTCATTATCTTTATTAACATCGCTTCCAATGATACATTTTTTTCTCTTCTACCTTTGTGGAAAGTTTTTCTGGGTGGCAAAGAAATTATTTTTAGTAATATTTCTCAGTAGATTCTAGCCAGTATTAACTTTCCAGACTATTCTCATCCCCTCATCAGCCACAGCACTCATGCATATAACATTTTTTGAGGGGAATGGAGATGAGAGGGAGTACCAGTAGAATGTATTACAAAAACAAAAGATTAATTCAGATTCTGTTTTTAAAACTTAAAAAACCCTACTTAATCATGGAGTTTTAAAACTATATGTAAAAGTAGGGAGATTAACATAATGAACCCCTCTTGCTCTTCTCCCAGCTTCAATAATTATTAAGATTTTTTCCAATCTTGTTTCATCCACATCTAGTGTTGCTTTTTGTCCAAAGAAGTGTTTTAAAGTGAAATCTAGATATTTAACCTCGAAATACTTTAATATGTCTCTAATTATATAGCCATATCTATGCAAAATAGCCAGAAGACAGAGTACAAATGTCCATCAATGGATGAATGGAAAATAATTTCTGACATGAGAGAGTGAAAAAGTTGGCTTCAAGCTCAACATTCAGAAAACGAAGATCATGGCATCCACTCCCATCACTTCATGGGAAATAGACGGGGAAACAGTGGAAACTGTGTCAGACTTTATTTTTCTGGGCTCCAAAATCACTGCAGATGGTGACTGCAGCCATGAAATTAAAAGACACTTACTCCTTGGAAGAAAAGTTATGACCAACCTAGACAGCATATTCAAAAGCAGAGATATTACTTTGCCGACTAAGGTCCATCTAGTCAAGGCTGTGGTTTTTCCAGTAGTCATGTATGGATGTGAGAGTTGGACTGTGAAGAAGGCTGAGCACTGAAGAATTGATGCTTTTGAACTGTGGTGTTGGAGAAGACTCTTGAGAGTCCCTTGGACTGCAAGGAGATCCAACCAGTCCATTCTGAAGGAGATCAGCCCTGGGATTTCTTTGGAAGGAATGATGCTGAGACTGAAGCTCCATACTTTGGCCACCTCGTGCAAAGAGTTGACTCGTTGGAAAAGACCCTGATGCTGGGAGGGATTGGGGGCAGGAGGAGAAGGGGATGACCGAGGATGAGATGGCTGGATGGCGTCACTGACTCCATGGGTGTGGGTCTGGGTGAACTCCGGGAGTTGGTGATGGACAGGGAGGCCTGGCGTGCTGCGATTCATGGGGTTGCAAAGAGTCGGACACGACTGAGCGACTGAACTGAACTGAATACATATACATACAGTGGAATAATGTTTAATCATAAAATGAACAATGACTGCACAACGTGGAAGAACTTTCAGAACATGGCAAGTGAAAGAAGTTAGATACAAAACTTACATACTGTATGACCCCACTTATATGAACTATCCATAATTGACAGGAACTCAGAGGCAGAATGTAGGTTGATGATTTCCAGGGACTAGGGGAAAGGAAGAATAAGATGACACTGCTTAATGGGAAAGGGGTTTCCTATGAAGTGTTAGAATGGTTTTGGAACAGTTGAAGGTGGTTTTACAACCCTTTGAATATAACATTTTTAGTCTTTCAGGATCTCTTATAGTGTAATAACAAGTAAAGATGTGATCTTTGAAGCAAGAAGCAATTACAAATGGTGAAAGTTTATAATGAGAACAAAGATTGTTTGGAGAGAGAAAATTCTGGGAGATTCTTTACCTGGCAAGGTTGGGTAAGACCATTCCTACTTTATTTTCTAAATTAAGGTCTAGACATTAAAGAGAAGCTTCCAGCACTCAAGAGTCTTGAAGCCAGAAAGGGGTTGGCAAGTTTGAGTCACTGAATGCAGGTGTGAGTCATGGACGTGTTGGTGCAGGTTTTCCCTCCAAGTCGATTGGGCTTGAATAAATGGGAAGTAAATATTCAGTTCATGAAAAAATGAGTCATCATCATCTACTCTTCCCTCAAATCATGGTGGAATAAGGATGTTTATGTAGACTGGGGAAAGGACAATTACATTTTTTTTTTTCTTTATCACTCTGAGCATCCTTAACTGATGAGACAAAGTATTAGAAATGTTTAATATTGGATATGTGTTAGGTGTGAATATACTAGGTATATCTATGCATATATCCAGTATATAATATGGATATATACTAGACATATGTCTAGTATATAATGTGGATAATACTAGGATATACCGGAGAAGGCAATGGCACCCCACTCCAGTACTCTTGCCTGGAAAATTCCATGGATGGAGGAGCCTGGTAGACTGCAGTCCATGGGGTCGTGAAGAGTCAGACACGACTGAGCGACTTCCCTTTCACTTTTCACTTTCATGCATTGGAGAAGGAAATGGCAACCCACTCCAGTGTTCTTGCCTGGAGAATCTCAGGGACGGGGGAGTCTGGTGGGCTTCCGTCTATGGGGTTGCACAGAGTCGGACGCGACTGAAGCGACTTAGCAGTAGCAGCAGCAGTAATAAAACAACTTCTGAAGAGGAGAGGTTGGAGAAACTGTGCAAAGCAAGAATATCACAGGAGTCTAAGGTCTGAGAAGTAAAAGAAGGGCTTGGAGGGAGAAAGATGGGGATACCAAGGGAAACAAACCATCATCTCTAGTTTGCAGTGGATAGAAATGGGCAGGGTATCAACTCTGCCTGCTCTATCTGTGTGCATATAAACAAATCATTTTACTCTGGAAGCATCAGCCCATGATGCTCTGAATTATAATGGGAATTATAATGAATTGGGAATTATAATCATACTTATCCTATAGGATTTATGTGGGATTTAAAGGAGATCATGATTGAAACTGGCTCAGTGGGGTGCCTGACACAAAGTAAACTCTAAGTGCTTGCTGGCACTATGGATATTATAGTTTCTTTCTGCTCAGTTTTCTAGACCACCTCAAATTTATGTTTTGGTCTTATGTTTTTATACCCTGAATTCATATTTTGGCTTTCTCCTTTCTAGGCTTTAAAAAATGCCCTATAGAAAAAAATGTGTATAACTTTCTGAATGATCAAGGTTTTATTTTCAACCTTGTAGTACATTTAAATAAATGAAAAGCTTCTTTTTACTAAAATGTATGTTACTGACTGTAGTCAATGCATTCATTCTGGTCATTCAAAGAGCAAAATGATCATTGAATTTAACTATTATACAAAATATCTAGTTGTTTGACTGAATGAAATAGTATAGATGCTTTTGTGTGTGAGAGCCCTGCAATACTTAGCATTCATTAAGTACCAACTGCAAGCAAAGCATGGTATTAGAAGCTTTTGAAGATATGGAGATCAATTACAAATAATGTAGGTTTAATATTTCTAGCACTTTTCCAGCATTTTTAACCATTATCTCATTAGACTCATAGCACATTTTACAAGTTATTACATTTTATGGATTTTTCTTATATGCAAAAACAGAAGTTTGGAAAGGCAAAGTCGGTCACCTATGAGTAGTAAACTGTGGTAATAGGATCTGAATTTAATTTCTTTTGTCTTTCAAACTCAGTGCTCTTTTCATCACATAAAAATCCAAGTAGAGAGACTATATTCACTTAGCAACTGAAGCTAAGCATAACTTCTCAAGTAACATATCTATAAGCTCTAAGCAACTGGAGATACTGAATATAGTACAAATGCACCAAGATTTTATAGTCTAAAGATAGATGCTCAAGTCTCAGCTCTGCTGTTTACTGTTTTTGGGGCCTTGGATGAATCTGTTGACCTTGTTGAGCTTTAATTCCCTCATCTTGGTGTGAAGATAAAATTATATGGTACAGTGAAGCCACTGATATGGCTAAAATGCTCATGAATGTAACAATATCTCCCTGTTTACAAGATGTTGACTTGCTACTTAATCCTAATTTTGAGAATTTTCATGATTTTTCTATATTATATTTATTTTTTTTACTTTATTTTACTTTACAATATTGTATTGGTTTTGCCATACATCAACATGAATCCGCCATGGGTGTACATGTACGTGTTCCCAATCCTGAACCCCCCTCCTACCTCCCTCCCCATACCATTTCTCTGGGTCATCCCAGTGCACCAGCCCCCAGCATCCTGTATCCTGCATCGAACCTAGACTGGTATTCATTTCTTACATGATATTACACATGTTTCAATGCCATTCTCCCAAATCATCCCACCCTCTCCCTCTCCCACAGAGTCCAAAAGTCTTTTCTATACATCTGTGTCTCTTTTGCTGTCTCACATACAGGGTTATCATTACCATCTTTCTAAATTCCATATATATGTATTAGTATGCTGTATTGGTGATATTTAAAATATTTAAGAAATGTTTAGTATCCTATATCCTGATATAGGATACATTAAATATTTTCATAAAAGGCAGTTTTGCCACAAAATACTTTTATAGCAGGGAAATAACTTATTTTTAAGGAACATTGTTTTCCCTATCATTTATCCAAACCCACGCAATAAGAAAGCATGTTACAGTTCTGCCCTAACCTGTGTATTGTTCTTCAGATCTTTCATAAACTTCTCTCACTCTGCTGCTGCTTTGGATTATAGAGGTTAATTGATCTTCAATATGCTGAGTAGTTTCAAAGGATGATTTTTGTTAGGTCCTCAAATCCTTATAATAATAAAGTGTTATTTCCCTCTGCCATTGGGGTACTTCAGTTGCCAGAAGCAGTCAATGAACTTCTAAAAGTGCTTGTTAGGGAATGTTCTGCTAATTGCTTTTGATCTGCCTTAAAAAAGAGCAATTAGCAACAACTCAAATTTTATCTTTGGGGATATGAACATTCTCATGACCAAACTTGAGTTTTTAAGTCCTAAAAGTTTATCATAGAGAAAATAATGCTTCTGATCCCATGAACAGAGTTAGGCTGATGTTTTTCTCAGATCTTTTTCCCTTTGAGACATGTAGTACGGCATTCCTTCATGAGGGGTTAAGTTTCACACATGTTTATGTTTAGTACCTATGGGAGTCTAAGCTGATGATTTATAGTTGAGAATCATTTTAAAAAATGTATGACTGAAGGCAGAAAATAAAGTGCTGATTGGTTCATTAAGCAATTCAATCCCAAACTGTAAAAAGTTTAAGTTTAATCCTGCCTGAAGCCTGACTGATCTTGTCATAAACACTTTCATAAACCTTGCACTTAAACCTGGTCTTGCAGTTTTATTAATCTAACAATAATTCAAAGTGACATCCCATGTAGCAATATAAATCTATAAGATGGATGTCATAAAACTTACACCATGACAAAACAACGGGTAATCTTGTAAAAATGCAGGTTCTTTTAGTTAGGTATTCTCTCTGAATTGCTGCTTGTGCCTTGGTTGAACAGATGTGTTGACTGTAACACTGTCTTAATGTGTTGGTATGCCTGAAGGAAAGGAAAGAAATTCAGAGAGACACTGATGATAAAAAGTTCTGGAGTTTGGAGAGCCTTATTTGCAAAACTCAGGGAGCAAGTTAACAAAGACATATATGGGGAGTTTACATTCTCTGGGAATATTCCTTTTCTGTGTTGCTATGTGGAATTTTTAGCGCTTAGATTTAATGGCTACATTGATATTCTGTGGATATATGAGGGGCCCTGGGCAATAAGTACACTTTCAGAAACTCAAAGTCCCAGCTGTCAGATTTTTGGTGTTCTTAGTTCTCAGTCTAGGGGTTAGGTGAACTCTCAAACTAAATCATAGCGGACTTAACCTTAGAAATATTATATTACTACAATCCTGTTATTTGGAACAGAAGACTGCGTTTCTATTTTATATGGGGAAGAGAGACATTTCCAAGAATAAGCTTTGAAGAAGGAGTCCATAAGAGCTAGTGGGTTTGTTTTCATATCCTTGCCAGAGTTGCCCACCAGCAGCAATCTGCTCTCAAATAAATGTGAGCCTTGAAGGAGTGTTCAAACTCCTGTTATTGAACCCATGGGACACTTAATGCTTTTATAAGATAGGTGTTGGGAAAATATCTGAAGCCATAGGATTTTTCCCCCGAACATGCTTTGTGAATCTGTTGTCTACTCATGAGAATAAAACCCACTTTGATTTCATTTGATAGGGAATGAAAACCAAGGTTACATTATACCTAGTGCTTTAACATTGTCAGAATTATAATTCAGTAAGACATTTGTGTAATTATTTGAGGATCTTTCTCCTAGATTTTGAATTCCTCTAGTGCTTAGTGTTGTGCTTAGTACCTGGTAGGTGCTCACTTAACATATTTTGAGATTCAACCACTGAGGTCATAGCTATACAACTGGAAAGAGAAACACAAGATTTTGAATGTTATCCACTTTACTGATAAATAATTGACATTTAAATTTCATTCCTAAGCAGTTATTTTTTAAAGGAGTGCATGGTGTGTATGTGTGTGTACAGGGGGCACTTGTGTTACTTTATAGGGGCAATTAGTTGCAAGACAATAGTCAACACATCTTTTATTTAGAAATTGATTAAAAATATAGTAAGCATTGGAGAAGGCAATGGCACCTCACTCCAGTACCCTTGCCTGGAAAATCCCATGGATGGAGGAACCTCGCAGGCTGCAGTCCATGGGGTCGCTAAGAGTTGGACATGACTGAGCAACTTCACTTTCACTTTTCACTTTAATGCATTGGAGAAGGACATGGCAACCCATTCCAGTATTCTTGCCTAGAGAATCCCAAGGACTGGGGAGCCTGGTGGGCTGCCGTCAATGAAGTCGCACAGAGTCGGACATGACTGAAGCGACTTAGCAGCAGCAGCAGCAGCAGCAGCAGCAGCAGCAGCATAGTAAACATAAATTTCACTTTCTTACCTGTAAGTTTAAGGCATTCACATTGGCTTGTATGTATTATGTATTTTCCTTATCAAATGTGTGTCTCAAGTTTGCATTCCTTTAGTCTTACAGATTTCGGAACACACAGCAATAATGTGAATTTGAGTATCACAGAGAATCGGCAATTGGCTCCAATTTTCTGCCCAACCCTTGATCTCAGACATATCAGGTAGTATATGGTGATGGACTAACATTCTTTATCAGGAGTGATTCTGAGTTTTGGAAAACATGGATGAGGATGAAACCCCCGTGGGGAATCTTTAGGCATCAGGCAATATCTTTCTTCCAAACTAGCAAAGTAGAAATTAGGAATCCGTTTTCATTTTTTGCTAGTAGTCTCCTGACCCATTCTCTTGGTTCAGGCTGAAATCCACCCCCACCCCAACCTCCCCATTCCTAATCTGCCATATTCTTGGAATCCCTGCTTCTGTCTTCAAAAGCTCTTTGATATTACATTGGAACCAAAGTGTTTTTTTTTTTTTTTCATTTAATTTATAGCCTTAAGTTAGGGCTTTGCTGGAGTACAAGTAGCTTCATTTATATAGCAGCCACAATCATTTTGTCTAAACAATGAAAAAGTAAGTTTCAATGACTATTGACTATATAGCTGATTTTCAGCTGAAATTATATGGTCTATTATTAAGCAATTTTATAGTAAGTAAAAATGTAAGCTATGCCTAATGCAGAATTACTATAGCTATATAATATGGCCAGATCCCTAAACAAATAGGTATTTGTTATTTTCCTTCTGTCACATTCATGTGATATAATGACCTTTTTGAATTTGACTTCAAGGTATAGTGCAAACAATTCTCTTATTTACATTCACTTATTATATTTAACGCTCTTTAGATGAGCATTGAACTACTAGAGAACCAACAAATATCAAAGCCAGAATCACAATTAAATTTATTATCCTAATTAATTTGCTTTCCCTATAGAGATACTTTTATTCAAATGAGAGGATATTTGTAATACACAATAATAAACACTCAATGCAGTAAACACTTTCACTGCAACTGTTATATTTACATAACCCATTTAGTTGGATGCTGCTGCTGCTGCTGCTAAGTTGCTTCAGTTGTGTCCGACTCTGTGCGACCCCATAGATGGTAGCCACCAGGCTCCCCCGTCCCTGGGATTCTCCAGGCAAGAACACTGGAGTGGGTTGCCATTTCCTTCTTCAATGCGTGAAATTGAAAAGTGAAAGTGAAGTCGCTCAGTCCTGTCCGACTCTTAGTGACCCCATGGACTGCAGCCAACCAGGCTCCTCCTTCCATGGGATTTTCCAGGCAAGAGTACTGGAGTGGGGTGCCATTGCCTTCTCCATTAGTTGGATGCAAACAGCAAACTAAAATAATTTGCTGTTTTCCTTTACCTTTAAAATATGACTGCTTGAGAATCAGATGCACAGACTAAGAACCAATTTATGGTTACTAGCAGGGGTATGGTGGGAGGAAGGCATAGTTAGAATTTGTTATTGATATCACACTGTCATATTTAAAATGGATAATCAAAAGAGACCTACTGTATAGCACATAGAACTCTACTCAATATTCTGTAATAACCTAAATGGGAAAATAAGTTGAATAGGTACATGTATATGAATAACTGAATCACTTTGCTATATACTTGGAACTATCACAACATTGTTAACCAACCATATTCCAATATAAAATGAAAACTTAAAATAAGACTACTTGAATTTTTGTTTTTATCTGTTCATGGAGCCTGAATATCTGTTTGGCCTTTTCCTTTGTCGTTTTCACGTTCGTTAAGGGTGTAAGAGAGGGAAAAGATGGACTCATCCTTAGGGCAAAAAATATCTAACCATTCCTTTTTCTAGTTCTTTTGCTAAACCAGTATTAATTAGTAGAGAAGAGAAAGTTAACAGTTGGGAATCTTTAGAGTTTTTGAATGAATAGGGCCATGCAGAAAGAACTTTCATTCAGAAATAGAGTGAGACTTTTATAGTTCTCTTTTCATCATTGCTTTTGGATAAGAACATGAATTTGCCACCTGTCTTTCCAAATGGTGTTAAGGTAAGGAGGAGCAGTATTTATTCACAAAAATAGATTTGATTTGCTGTCAAAATTTAATATAGGAAAGCCTATTTAAATTAAAAAATCTCAAAGGACCTTAATACATTTTTTCCTGTTCTGAGGTCATAAATATTTGTAGAAAGTTCTTATTGGTATCCTAATAGTTCCATCTGCCACCCATCTTCTGAGAGCAATAGAAAATTCTCATAATTTAACTTTAAACTGTTTATTAAACTTATATGTATGTACAAACTTTGGTCTTTTTGGTGTACAGTTCTAACAGTTTTTTCATTTGAACACAGTCCTATAACAACCACCATCATCAAGATATAGAAGAGTCCCATCACCACAGATTATTCCTTATGTTGCCTCTGTTTAGCCAATCCTTCCTCCTGCCTTAATCTCTGGCAACAGTGATCTTTATCTGTATTGTTTAACCTTGTCTGGAATGTCCTTGTCTGGAAAGTGGAATCATACAGTATGCAGCTTTTTTAGTCTGGCTTTTCTCACTTAATGTATTTCAGATTCATTTATGCTATTGCATATCAGTAATTCAACATTTTTATTGCTAATATGTCATATTCACTGGTTTAAAGATACTAGTTTTGCCCCCCCGCCCCCGCCCCCGCCGCTTTGAGCAACTGTGAGGAAACTCACTATAAACTTCTTGTGTTGTGAATGACAGAGTTCATTTCCCTTGTGAGGTCTTTAAGGATCACTCCAATGTGATTGTAGAATTTCCACTGAGGCATATGAAATGAAAAGATTGACTGATTACACTCACAGGTACTAGAAGAGGGGAACCAGGGGGCCTTACGGGAGGAGCTCCCAGGAAGAAGGCTCCGCCAAGCAGACGGGGAGCCGGGAGAGGGGAGGACCCGTGGGTAAATGCCTTTACCAGGTGTCAGGTTGGAGTACACAGAAAAAGGTGTGAGGGATTTTACTGGGGCACTGAATGCCTCTGGGTCACAGTCAAGGGAGGGCAAGAAGGGGAACGTGGGGTGGGGACAGGTTTATCATCTTGCTTCTGATCCCCTAGGTAGGGCTCTCCCACAGCCTGTTTGTGGGGCTGTGGAAGCACTGGGAAAACACGAAGTTTTAAAAGTTTACAATATGCTTCTGCATACAGGTTCTGATATGACTACTATATAGGCAATTGACAAATTTTATATATAATATATACATGTGGCATGCATACAAGTTTTTTCAGATTAGTTTCCATTATAGGTAATTACAAGATACTGCATACAGGAACTTCCTTGACTGTCCAGTGGTTAAGACTGCGCTTCCAGTGCAAGGGGCACGGGTTCTATACTTGGTCGGGGAAATAAGACCCCACACTCCACAGTTAGGCAAAAAAGACAACAACAGATTTTGATATAGTTCTGTGTGCTCTACAGTGAATCCTTGCTGTTTATCTGTTTCATATGTTCAGTTCAGTTCAGTCGCTCAGTCGTGTCTGACTCTTTGTGACCCCATAAATTGCAGCATGCCAGGCTTCCTTGTCTATCACCAACTGGAACTCTCTTGCTTTTTCGATGATCCAGCAGATGTTGGCAATTTGATCTCTGGTTCCTCTGCCTTTTCTAAAATCAGCTTGAACATCTGGAAGTTCATGGTTCATGTATTGCTGAAGCCTGGCTTGGAGAATTTTGAGCATTACTTTACTAGCATGTGAGATGAGTGCAATTGTGCGGTAGTTTGAGCATTCTTTGGCATTGCCTTTCTTTGGGATTGGAATGAAAACTACCCTTTTATAGTCCTGTGGCCACTGCTGAGTTTTCCAAATTTACTGGCATATTGAGTGTAGCATTTTCACAGCATCATCTTTCAGGATTTGGAATAGCTCAACTGAAATTCCATCACCTCCACTAGCTTTGTTCGTAGTGATGCTTTCTAAGGCCCACTTGACTTCACATTCCAGGATGTCTGGCTCTATGTGAGTGATCACACCATCATGATTATCTGGGTCGTGAAGATCTTTTTTGTATAGTTCTTCTGTGTATTCTTGCCACCTCTTCTTAATATCTTCTGCTTCTGTTAGGTCCAGACCATTTCTGTCCTTTATCGAGCCCATGTTTGCATGAAATGTTCCCTTGGTATCTCTGATTTTCTTGAAGAGATCTCTAGTCTTTCCCATTCTGTTCTTTTCCTCTATTTCTTTGCATTGATCACTGAAGAAGGTTTTCTTATCTCTCCTTGCTATTCTTTGAAACTCTGCATTCAAATGGGTATATCTTTCCTTTTGTCCTTTGCTTTTCGCTTCTCTCCTTTTCACAGCTATTTATAAGGCCTCCTCAGATAGCCATTTTGCTTTTCTGCATTTCTTTTCCATGGAGAAGGTCTTGATCTCTGTCTCCTGTACAATGTCATGAACCTCTGTCCAAAGTTCATCAGGTATCTATCTATCAGATCTAGTCCCGTAAATCTATTTCTCACTTCCACTGTATAATCATAAGGGATTTGATTTAGGTCATACCTGAATGGTCTAGTGGTGTTGCCCACTTTCTTCAATTTAAGTCTGAATTTGGCAATCAGGAGTTCATGATCTGAGCCACAGTCAGCTCCTGGTCTTGTTTTTGTTGACTGCATATAGAGCTTCTCCATCTTTGGCTCCAAAGAATATAATCAATCTGATTTAGCTGTTGACTATCTGGAGATGTCCACACCCACTGTTCCTTGGTCGTGGTCTTAACATATACATACTACTATATATAAAATAGCTAACCAATAAGATTTTAGATTTATGTGTGTGCTGCTAAGTCACTTCAGTCATGTCTGACTCTGTGCGACCCCATAGACGGCAGCCCATGAGGCTCCCCCGTCCCTGGGATTCTCCAGGCAAGAACACTGGAGTGGGTTGCCATTTCCTTCTCCAATGCATGAAAGTGAAAAGTGAAAGTGAACTCGCTCAGTCGTGTCCGACCCTTAGCGACCCCACGGACTGCAGCCCACCAGGCTCCTCCATCCATGAGATTTTCCAGGCAAGAATACTGGAGTGGGGTGCCATTGCCTTCTCTGATTTATATGTATATGCACATATAAATAATCTGAATCACTTTGCTATACACATGAAACTAACATGGCATTGCAATTATCAAAAATATATTAAAAAATTAAATATAGAAGACTTGCAGTCATATAGACCCCTTTATACCTCCCCCATTGTCATATGTATTTCAACTATATGTATTGAAAACTCACCAGAAAATGTTATGATTGTTTTTTATCGAAAATACATATTTTCAAGAACTTAGGATAAAAGCATTTCCAAATAGTTACCATTTCTGTTGCTTTTCACTTGTTTCTCTTTGGTAACATTTTATGAATAGAGTTACAATGGCTGCTTTAAAGTGTTGGGCTGATGATTCTAATATCTAAGTCCTCTTGGGATTGCAATTAGTTGATTGTCTTTTCCACTGGGATTGATCAAATTTTTGTAGTTATTTAAAGGTTGAGCTGAGCGCTGAAGAATTGATGCCTTTGAACTGTGGTGTTGGAGAAGACTCTTGAGAGTCCCTTGGACTGCAAGGAGATCCAAAAAATCCATTCTAAAGGAGATCAGTCCTGGTGTTCACTGGGAGGACTGATGCTAAAACTGAAACTCCAATACTTTGGCCACCTCATGTGAAGAGTTGACTCATTAGAAAAGACTCTGATGCTGGGAGAGATTGGGGGCAGGAGGAGAAGGGGATGACCGAGGATGAGATGGCTGGATGGCATCACCGACTCAATGGACGAGAGTCTGAGTGAACTCCAGGAGTTGATGATGGACAGGGAGGCCTGGCGTACTGCGATTCATGGGGTCGCAAAGAGTCCGACACGACTGAGCGACTGAACTGAACGGAAAGTTGAGCAATTTTTGATTGCAGTAATATTTGTAGTAATATCTTAAATGTTACTGTATGTTTTCCTTAGTCCTCCGAACAATGCTGCTTTTTGCATTTCCTACCCTACCCTTTAACTTTTGCAGGCATTCAACCTACACCAGGTTAGATTCAGACCATCAGTTTGATCTCTGTTTCTGTCGGTGAATTTATAGTGTCAGTTCAGTTTTCAAAGCTTTTGCTGTGCTGCCTTCTCTGTGTTCTGGGCATGTGCCGCTCAGGGCTCATTTTGGTAAGTGGGTCATGTTTGTGTCATCTGGTGGTTGTCGCCTGTGCTCTGCTAATTTGGGTTTGTGTTGTGCATGCAGCACATACAGGTAGGGGTGAGTCTGAAACTTGTGCTGGATCATAGACAGAATTAGAGCATTCCCTCCTCTCTCTACTTCACAAGAATCGGCCCTACTATCCTCGATGTCCTGCTTCCTCTTTCCTTGTTCTCTTTTCAGAAAGGCAAGAATTCTCTGAGATTTTTGATGTCTGTGTCCATTGCAGAGTTCCATAACTGGAGCCATCCTCAGGTCAAACTGGAAAAGGAGAGATAGTGTATTAATTTGTAGGCTGCCATACACATCACTGCAAAGTGATGCTTAAACCACAGACATTTGTGTTTCACAGCTCTGGAGGTTAGAACTCTGAAATGAAGGTGTTGGCAAGGCCAGTGCTCCCTCTGGTGCCAGTGAAGGATCAATTCCAAGCCTCTCTCCCAGCTTCTGGTAGCTGCTTGGTTGAAGCAATATCACGCTAGTCTTCACATGACATTATTCCTGTGTACGTGGTTCTCTGTGACCACATTTCCCCCTTTATCTGAGAACATCAGTACTAACAGACTGGTCCACCCTAATGACCTCATTTTAACTTGATTGCCTCTGAAAATACCCTTTATCCAAATAAAGTCACATCCTGAAGTACTAGGGGTTAGGAACCGAACATATCTTTTGGGGGGATAGGCTTCAACCCATGACAGATGAGAGGGGAAGAAAACCTTCAGGAAATTAACCATTGTAGTCACTTCAAGTTTTGACAACCTTTTTCAACTGACTTACCTGCCTTTCAGAGTTTTCTGGTAGATATTTTTTGTATTTTGTCCAGAGATTTTATTTATAATCAGTGGATAGGCTGTTGTTGACTTCCAACTAGAAGCTGTAACTTTGAAAAAAAAAAAACAAGTAAAAGTTCTTTTAGTCTGTCTAAGTACTGCTAAGGATCAATCCAGTGTGGCAGCCACAAATGAGAACCAGAGTTAAAATGAGGGGCAGGTTGAATGTTTATTTGGAGGACAGTTTTGAGTTAGGAAGCCAGCTCATGGTTGAAGTGAACTTTATTCCAATCTCTGAAATGTTATGAATTAGAGCAACTCATATTCATTCTCCCAATTCTCTTTCAGTCCTGGTGCTCTTGATTGATTTTTTTGGGCTGAGAATTTGGCAGTAGAATTAGGAGTAGAAAAATAAGTTGCATGTTATTCAAATGCTTCCAATTTATAGTAAAGGTCACTTCAATTTATCATATACATATTCATTTACTGCTTTCTGGGATTACAGAGATACATTAGAAATCATTCCTGAGTTTAAGGAGTTATGTCTAGGAGTGAGAAATGTGGAAGGAGGAAGGTAGTATTGTGCTAAGTACTCTAACTGACAGAGGGAAGGGGTAGGGTTGGAGGCTAGAAAAATAGGAAATATCTAAACCACGAAATTGAAAGATGCTTGCTCCTTGTAAGAAAAGCTGTAACAAACCTAGACAGCATATTAAAAAGCAGAGACATTATTTTGCTAACAAAGATCCATCTAGTCAAAGCTATGATTTTTCCAGTAGTCATGTACAGATGTGAGAATTGGACCATAAAGAAAGCTGAGCCCCGAAGAACTGAAGATTTCAAATTGTGGTGCTGGAGAAGACTCTTGAGAGTCCCTTGGACAGCAAGGAGATCAAACCAGTCAATCCTAAGGAAATCAACCCTGAATATTCATTGGAAGGACTGAAGCTGAAGCTCCAATACTTTGGCCACCTGATGCGAAGAGCTGGCTCATTTGAAAAGACCCTGATGCTGGGAAAGATTGAAGGCAGGAGGAGAAGGGAACAGCAGAGGATGAGATGGTTGGATGGCATCACCGACTTGATGGACATGAGTTTGCGCAAACTTCAGGAGATAGTGAAGGACAGGGAGGCCTGGTGGGCTGCAGTCCATGGGGTGGTAAAGAGCTGGACACGGCTTAGTGACTGAAAAACAACAACAAACCAAGAACTGAAGGCTTTCATTACGTGGAAGAAAAAAAGAGGGAGGGAATAGAGAAACGTAAGTAAACACTTCAAATGAGCTTTAAGAGTATGGAGAGAGCTCTGGCACACGTTTGAAAATATTGTTTATCATAAAGTGTTATGTATGGCCCTAAGATTTTGTTGTTTTGTGGCCAAGACACAGGAGCCTTAAAAAACCCTGAGTTGGAGGAAGTATATTTTGGGGAAAGGACTGAAGCATTTGCTACAATTTTGGAAATTTTCTTTTAGGATTGAGTTGAGAAAGATCACACAAGATAGAAATACAGAACAACCTCAGGAGAATGAACTTCTATGCTCACAGGCACATTTCTATTTATTTGATCACTACATTCAATAATTCAGAATGGTTTATTCACAGTTTGATCCGATCGTAATTGGACAGGGGAGGGGAAGTCATTTATAAATGCCAACCCAAGTTAGGTTGCTCCCTCAAGTCTTTTAACTGGAAATACATTGTTTTGAAGTTAATTCGAGAAGAGTGTTGGATAAGACTTTGGAGAAAGAATGGAAGTTTCTATGAAAGTTGGCACTCAGGACTTGTGTGAACCATACAGGACAGAATTTGTCTAATTTTGCTCTTGCCATTATTATGTAGTGAACCACAGTGATTGTTATTTATCATAAAATAAGTGTGCTCATAGAAGTGTTTGAGCTATTCTTTTCTAGTAAGCTCTTTTATACTGTTTATAGCTTCAATTTCAGATACCGCATGCTAAAGTTTTATCAAATGATCATATGAAATCACCTTGAAAACAAAAAGTTTGTTTCTTTATAGCAGTGGTCTCCAACCTTTTTGGTGCCAATGGCTGGTTTTATGGAAGACAATTTTTCCATGGATCAGGGTGGTTTCGGGATGATTCAAACACATCACATTTATTGTACAAAAGTGAAAGTTGCTCAGTCGTGTCCAACTCTTTGTGACCCCATGGACTATACACTTAATTGAATTCTCCAGGCCAGAATACTGGAGTGGGTAACCTTTCCCTTCTCCAGGGGATCTTCCCAACTCAGTGATCAAACCCAGGTCTTCCACATTGCAGGAGGATTCTTTACCAGCTGAGTCACAAGGGAAGCCCAAGAATACTGGAGTGGGTCGCCTGTCCCTTTTCCACGCAGATCTTCCAGCCCAAGAACTGAACCGGCATCTCCTACATTGCAGGCCGATTCTTTACCAACTGAGCTCTCAGGGAAGCCCATTGATTGTATACCCTACTTCTATTATTACATCAGCTCCACCTCAGATCAGCAGGCATTAGATCCTGGAGTTTGGAGACCCCTGCTCTACAGCATCAGGGTAACCCATAGCCTCAGAAGAATAAGAAGGAATAAGTAAAATTGATTTGGGTTGGGGTGCAGAGCTGTTATTATCCCATCTATCATCTGGGCAGATACTGATCTCTGGTTTCTCACTTAAAATAGTGTTATTTAAAAATATTTTCAGGTGTAGAATAAATCCCAGGCTGTAGAATTACTGCGAGAGTCTAATAGTGCTTCTGCTGTTACCTACCACAGCTCTGTAACCTGATCCACACAATTAATAATTCAGAATCTCTTAGCAATCCCTACACAGAATATGCTGCCATTAAAAAAAAATTCCCCTGCTTTTGCATATATTGTTCTTTCTGCTGAAAATACACTCTCCGACTTTGTTAGCCTACCTGGAAAATCTAATCATCCTTCAATCCTCAGTTCAAACAAATGTCACTGCTTCATATAGTAACCGTTTGGCTTTCTTAGGCAGGTTACTTTATCTTCCCTGTGAACTTACAGCAGGGTGGTCATACCTCTAGTATAGTCCTAATTAGATTGCATTTTAGTTTACATTTTACTTTCTCTTGCGCCTTCTTGGCTGTCAGCTCCTTTGGGATTGTATGTCTGTCTTTTCCTATTGTGAAAGTGAAAGTGAAGTCGCTCAGTCCTGTCTGACTCTTTGTGACTCCATGGACTGTAGCCTACCAGGCTCCTCCCTCCATGGGATTCTCCAGGCAAGAGTACAGGAGTGGGTTGCCATTTTCCTTCTCCAGGGGATCTTCCTGACCCAGGGATTGAACCTGGGTTTCCTGCATTCCAGGCAGACACTTTAACCTCTGAGCCACGAGGGACTCCTTCCTATTGTAGTAGAAGCCAAGTAAATACTGACAAATATTTTAACAAAATAATCTTTGTTGGAATAAATAAATGAATGAATTAATATATAACATACCTAAGAGAAAAAAAAAAATCTATTGAATAGATCTCAGATGTATTATTAGTGTTCTGGGTATTTGCTAGTCCAGATCCTCTCTTTACCTTTTTATATTCTGCTTTGTGCCCAAGGAAGCTGAGCTCTATATACAGAATTAATGTGGTCTCTTGCTCTCTGGATGGGTTGAGTTTAGCCAGTGAGTGCCAGTGACAGACTATCAGAGGATGATAAAAGAATGGAGCTTGGTATTTATTCCCCTAGCTTCCCTGTTACTGTGTCTCATTGGCCTGGCTAGGTCTCTCTACTTAAGGTTACAGCTCCATAGAACAGTTAACTTTTTTGCATTCCAGTCTCCAGTCCTTCCTTGATCCCTGGTAATGGTCCCTTGACATGGCTAGAGCCTGGAAGATATACCATATCTTATTTCCTTTACCATATCTGAAACTTTGTAAACGGTCCTTTTCTTAAATTCTCCCTAATTGTCCAGTTTGAGTGTGCCTACTAGTATAAAAATCTTTAGGTCAGATTTTCAAATGTTTCATGGAATAACTTTTCTTAGGTTATTAAGCACTAAGTATGTGACAGAACAAAACATGCCTGTACTCATAGACATAGAAAATGAACAGGGTTTCCAAAGGGAAAAGGAAGAGGGGCAAATTAGGATTTGGGATTAGCAGATATAAACTACTATATATATAAAATAAACAACAAAGTCCTACTGTATAGCACAGGGAACTATATTCAATATCTGAATTACCATAATGGAAAAGAATATGAAGAAGAATGCATATATTTGTGTATATACTAAACCACTTTTCTTTATACTAGAAACAAAGCATTATAAATGAACTATACATGATTTTAAAAAAAATCATAGACCTAAGATGAAAATGAAGTGGAGAGAAAATGTTAAATAATATCATTATGAATTTAGGATATAAAGACAAAAGATCTTGAATGTTACAAAAAATTTTTTTTTGTTTTGTATTACAGTACTTTGCAGGCTTTATTTAAATGTTCTGAATGTGAAGTATAGCATATAGTGTTCCCTAAATATATAGATATATATGTATTTAACCACTTTGGAGTTTTCTTTGATTGTCTAATTTTGTTCTGTGGCATAGCCATTAATGTCTTTCAAAACTAGGTGTTTTTATTTTTTGCAAAGTGAAGTTCCCAAAACTGCTGCCTTAACTCACCAAGACAAACTGTGGTAAAATACCAACTTATACACTCATCAGTTTTCCTGTTTGTTGTGAAGAATATTTACTTTATCCTAATAAAAATCTAGGACCTTATATCACCATTTGGATACTGAATTGGTTACCTGCTTTTGTCTTTAGCATTAAAGAATGTCTTAAACTAGTTTCTACTACATAACTGTAAGGGTTGGAGATAAAACAATCATAAGTAAGAGTTATAAGGATGTAAATACAGACTCTCATAAGTTATTCCTTTTTGAAAGCAAAATAAATTGAGTACTATAAAGTCCTTGTTAGCAGATGTGAACTTGAGAGACACTGCTAATTTGTTTTACTGCCAAGCTCATAACTATATATATCAAGACTGACAATATTTGCAAGGGTGTTTATTACTTAGATTTTCTTAGCAGGAATTTAAAAAAATCCACCTATATAATAAATTAGTTCCTCTTGGACTGAGAAAATAATTTACTTTATAATAAGAGATTTATCAAACCTAACTAGATCATAAATTACAGATTTTGATCAAAGTGTCAAATTGTTCTATGTTTGATAACCTAAATGTCCATTAATAGTGACAGTGATATTAAGCCATTTAATTTAGAAACTTTAACATACTGAGAAGTAGTAGTAAATCTCATCTTTATCAACATTATTTAAATGAATTCTTAGTAAACTTGCTTATGTGCTCAAAAATTCAAGTCCAAGCTTTTCAATACTTTGATAACACTTTTGAAATTATAATTCTCATAGTATAACACTTCAAAATTTTTTTAAACTGGAGTTATAAAAGGAATATTGTTTTTTTTTTTTTTTTTTTTTTGGTGAACCAAGAAGTACTTGTTTTGAAAGTTTGTCAGCTATAGTAGAGCTAAAAGATGATATGTGGGGCAAAGAATACAAAAATATTTTCTAGAATTATACAGTGTTCCTAATATGAGTAAGAACAATATGATAGAAGCAATGATTAAAATCGCAAAGACAACTTTTCAGCCAAAAAAAATAAACCAAATTTGACTTGCTGTTAAAGTGCTCATCATATTTTAGGCAAAATCCAAGTGGTACCTAGTAATATTTTTTCCTTTTTTATACTTAATTTTTTTAATTTTTAATTGAAGGATGATCACTCTACAATATTGTGTTGATTTCTGCCAAACATCAGCATGTCAGCCATAGGTACACCTATGTCCCCTCCCTCCTGAACCTCCCTCCCCATCCCACCCCTCTAGGTTGTTACAGAGCCACAGTTTGAGTTCCCTGAATCACTCAGCACATTCCCATTGGCTATCTGTTTCACACATGGTAGTGAGTATGTCTGGAGAAGGCATTGGAGACCGACTCCAGTACTCTTGCCTGGAAAATCCCGTGGACAGAGGAGCCTGGTAGGCAGCAGTCCATGGGGTCGCTAAGAGTCGGACATGACTGAGCGACTTCTTTCACTTTTCACTTTCATGCATTGAAGAAGGAAATGGCAACCCACTCCAGTGTTCTTGCCTGGAGAATCCCAGGGACGGCGGAGCCTGGTGGGCTGCCGTCTATGGGGTCGCACAGAGTCGGACACGACTGAAGCGGCTTAGCAGCAGTGTGTATGTCTCTATGCTAGTTTCCCCATTCATCCCACTCTGTTCTCCCCTGCCTCCCCCATGTCATAAGCCTGTTCTCTGTGTCTTTGTCTCCACTGCTGCCCTTGAATAGGTTCATTAGTACCATCTTTCTAGATTCCATATGTATGTGTTACTATGATATTTGCTTTTCTCTTTCTGACTTACTGTACTCTGTATAACAGGCTCTGGGTTCATCCACCTCATTAGAACTGACTCAAATGCATTCCTTTCTATGGCTGAATAGCATTCCATTGTATATCTGAGCCATGGGTTCATTATCCATTCGTCTGTCGATGGACATCTAGGTTGCTTCCATTTCCTAGCTATTGCAAATAGTGTTGCATTGAATATTGGGATACATGTATTTTTTTCAATTTTGGTTTCTTCAGGGTATATGCCTAGTAGTGGGATTGCTGGGCCAAATGGTGGCTTTATTCCTGTTTTTTTTAAACTAATCTTCATGCTGTCTTCCATAGTGGTTCTATCAATTTACATTCCCACCAACAGTACAAGAGGGTTCCCTTTTCTCCACACCCTCTCCAGTATTTATTTTTTGTAGATTTTTTGATGATGGTCGTTCTGACCGGTGTAAGGATGATATCTCATTGTAGTTTTGATTTGCATTTCTCTAATAATGAGCAGTTGAGAATATTTTCATGTGTTTATTAGCCATCTGTATGACTTCTTTGGAGAAATGTTTGTTTAGGTCTTTTGCCCTCTTTTTGATTGAGTTGTTTGTTTTTCTGATATTGAGTTGTATAAGCTGCTTGTATATTTTTGAAATCAGTCCTTCATCAATTGTTTCATTTGCTGCTACTTTCTCCCGTTCTGAGAGTTGCAAGTGACACCTAGTAATGTTATAACAAAATACTTATAGAGGTGATTCTATAACTCTTAAAAAATATGTACCAAGAAATAAGAATCAATCGACTTGAGACTTCTCTGTCTTAGTAAAGCTGGACTTTTACACCCAGTCATTCAAGGGTTCAGAAAACAAATTACTTAACTACTTTTCTTAGAAATATTTCCTGAATAAGTTTCTCAGCCAAGTGAGAGAGGACTCAAAATTAAGAATCAAGATGAGAATAATGCTCTAAAATTTGTAACTAATAGTGCTGAATTCTACTGCACATATTCAGCAATGGCCACGTGGCCCAGTAGATTGAGCATTTCAGAAGGAGATAGACAGGCACCACAGAATTTGTCATTACCTTTGGGTTGACTTTCAGTGTCAACGCACGGCCATGTATCACAGGGCTTGAAGTCCATCATCAGGAATTACATGCGCAACTCTGCAGAAAGAGGAAAGCTCAAGGAGCTGAGATAGTCTGCTGTCTTCCAGTGCACTGAAGCAAACCATCTGCCTCCAAACTGAGCTGAGATCAGTGCCTCAGTTTTATCACAAGATGTAGGGAATTAGTCTGTATTTGATTAGAACATCTAATTTTGCTTGGGTGCCAAACAAGAGTGCCGTCTCCTTTCAGATATGTATTATAAAACAAGAGTCACCAGCAGTCATTTGTATACGGATTCCACTTTTACAATATGTAGAGGCTGTGTTTGTGTACATGTGTCTATATGTATGTACTCCAGAAGGAACATGTTGTTCTGAACAGAAACAACTTCTTCCCTGAGAAATTCAAGTGTGGTAGAAAAAGCTAGTGAGAGAAGCTTCCATAAGCGCTGCTTTGTGTGTAAAACACTTTTAATCTTGAGAAGAAAATAGCAGCCACGCCAACTAGAGAAAACGAAAGAGCTTAGGGAGAAGCTAACTGAATTCGAAACTATTGGAGGAGCTGGACTATTTTATTTTTTGTGCCTCTCTTCTTTAAAATTTTTTTTTGAGTTGAGATATTAATAAAAGACCTTATGATGGAAATTATACAAGGAAGATTGCAATACAATTTGACTGTGTTGTATCCATCCCAGGTGGAAGCAGTAAATAACTCATTTTCTCCCACTAGATGACCTTTGGTAGAAGATCTCTAACCTAATCATATGTAAAACTCTAATGGATTTAAGCATGGTGCAAAGAATAACTAAAAACATGAATGGTGTCCATATGCTGTTGGCTGTAGTTAGTTGAGGCAAATCTGACAGTATTCCAAAGGGGCAGTTGTTCCCACATTTCAGTAGAGCAGAAAAATCACTTAGAGTGCCAGTTGTATTTATTTATTTTCTGAGATTTTGATTTCAGAAGTTTTGGAATAGAAGTACAGAAGTCTGCATTTTTGAAAAGAACCCCAATTAATTTTATCACAAAATGTGTTTTAAAAAGCATTAGCAGCATGGTATTACCTTTATGCTATAGTTTCTCTATTTGTAAGACTAGGTCAATAATTACCTTAAATTTTCACAGTGAGGACAATAATTAAGTTTTAAAAATTATGATGATAGTTACATTAAAAGGTGTGTGTGTGTAGTTGTTCAGTTGTGTCTACCTCTTTACAACCTCATGGACTGTAGCCTGCCAGGTTCCTCTGTCATGGAATTCTCTGGGTAAGAATGCTGAAGTGGCTTGCCCTTTCCTTCTGCAGGGGATCTTCATGATCCAGGGATCAAACTCGGGTCTGCTGCATTGCAGACAGATTATTTACCATCTGAGCCACCAGGGTGGTGGTGATTAAATGAACTACTTAGGTGACTAAGCATTGAATCTGAAGCACTGTAAATGTTTGATCTTATTTTAATATACTTATCTTCAAAATGGTGTAATACTTATGCTGGAGCTTCTCTGGTAGCTCACTGGTAAAGAATTTGCCTGTCAATGCAGGAGATACAGGTTCGATCCCTGGTTTGGGAAGATCCCCTGGAGAAGGAAATGGCAACCCATTCCATTAGCGGGTACGGAAAAATCCCATGAAGAGAGGAGCCTGGTGAGTTACAGTCCACAGGGTCAGAAAGAGTCAGACAGGACTTAGTGAGTAAACAACAACAAAGACAAGTTATAGACCTGGATGTACAGCAAATAAATTATATACCTGTATTTATTGAAAAAGGACTAGAAAAATAAATAGTAAAATGTTAGAAGTTGTCATTGGCCCTTTTGATCTTTTCTCTAACATTTTTCAGTATCTTAAGTACGTAATGACATATTACTTTCATAAAAAAGAACACTTAAAAAATGAAGGCAGGCAATAACTATGTTATATTCTGCATATTACTGATCCCTGCCTTGCTGTATATTTTCAGGATCTTAGGTAACTGTGAATAAGGTTGATTACTGTATTACTAACTTGGAAATAATATTTCTGGGTCTTGCAACCTTATATTAATATTTTATTTTAAACTACTCTAAGACTCTGAAACAAAGAGAGCAAGAATTTACAGTAGGGAACATTTTGAAGACAATGAAGTCTGAATTCTTTATAAAATTTTTAATTCCTTTTGAGAAATAAATAAAAAAAACCTCTATCCTTTAAAAAGATGAATCCACGAGAAACCTTATATAAAGGGAGCCCATTCCTCATGGGAGGAACATGTGCTCTATCGCTTGTATGGTTTGTTCACTTGCTGTCTTGAGAGATGCAGGTAGTTTGAAGGGGATGAGTGGTAAATTATCCAAGACTTTGAAAGTAATAAAAGAAACCATGGTCTGAAAAACGTGTTCTAGATGTGATTCACAGATTTATTGTAGTCATTTTGGAAGCACTGAAACAGGCCAAATGTGTGGAGAAATTATTTCTAATGTGTACTGAAATTTTAAAGGCGATCAGATGGCTGAGGTTTGTGTTCCATAGAGAAACTGACTTTGAATACTAGGTTTGGGAATTGGATAGGAAATAGAGGAGATTCATGTTTTGAGCAAGCTTGAGCAGCAGAAAAGCAGGATAAACTTGTAAAGAGGAAGGGAAGACCTAAGGAGATTAAAGTGAGAACTAGCCCGAATAGAAAAGTAAAATAGATCTTTTCTCATCACTTCTCTAACTGAGAACAGAAAGGGCTCAAAAAACATTCATTGAAATTTGGGTAAATTTGTCATTTCTTAAAATGTAAAAGCAAAAACTACAGCTATGCCCAGGGTATTTGAAGTAAGAAGTAGGCATAGATATTTAATGGGAAAAAATCATACCGAAAAACTTGTTCTATTTTCTTATTGTTTACTAAGAACTGTTGAACTCACATATGCTGAGTTTTCTGTAATATGTGACCAGTGCTGTTTTATCTATAAAGTTTTGAATGGTATAGGTAAAGCTTTTAGATTGGTTTCCATAATTCATGTCTTGCTTGTTTCAGAGAACAAAGGTAATTTAAATTTGATGGCAGCAGTGGTGGTAGGATATTATAAACAACCCAGTGCACTGCAGTTTCAAATACTCTAGCTCTTCTTCCCAATAGAATCCCAAAAGAGTTAAAATGGAAGTTATTTTAGAAGTTATCTTCCCCTTCACTAAAGTCTCCTTCATACCATTCTCCAAATGATGGCCATCTGACTTCTGCTTGAATCAAGATACAGTGTGTCTGTTATCAACCTCATTTTACCATTTTAGTAATCCTATCAAAAATGAAAGTCTGAAAGTCATGAAATATCACAGGAAATTTAATAGTTTTCTGGAATTTTTTTTTGGAGGGGGTGATATCAATATTAGACTCAGATTATAATTTGTAAAGTTGTTTTCCCCATCAAGACTTGGATCCTTTCATAGCTCTTAACTTGGTGATTTAGTAATAGTAGCCAACATCATCTCAGCTCGGACAGTATTCTTTTCATTTCTCCAGTTTCATCTTCAGGCTTGCCCCACTCTGATTGCTCTGTCACGTTGCTAACAGAATAATTTTACTCAAAACAACACTGTTCCTAAAGTCTCCTGCTAAGGTCATTCAATGACTCCTCATTAGCTTCCAGATAAAAATTCAAACTCCATTATGTATGGTATTTAATGGGTCCATAATCTGGATATTTCTGTATCCATTGCCGATTGCCACAAGAACACTATAGAAGAACACCAAAGCTCAGTGGCTTAAAACGATAAACATTTACTCTTTTATGAGTCTGTGGGTCTGCTGGGGAGTTCTGCTGCTCTATCTCAGGCTTAGCTGACCTCAACTAGACCTCATGGGTCTGTGGTTAGCTGACAGGTGCCTGGTGGCAGGCTATTGGTTGGTGTGATGTAGTGATTAGGCCTCAAGTCTCCTTATACAATAGACTCAACAGAGCTTGTTATCTGGCTGTTGAGCAAGCTTCCAGGAGAGGAAATAGAAGGTCGCAGACCTCTTTAAGGCCTAGGTTTCGTCCTGGTACACTGCCACTTCTGTTGGATTCCACTGGCCAAAGTAAATCATAAAGTTGGCTCATAGATAAGGGGTAGAGAAATGGAACTTTGATGGGAGAAACTACAAATATATGTAGCAAAGGCTGTGGATACAGATGAGGGTGAAAACTGGGGCGATTTTGCCTCCAGCCTGTTACACTTGCCCACATCTCCTTCTTTGATTCTTGCTAAACACATGCTAGCAAAGTAATGCTCAAAATTCCCCAACTCAGGCTTTAACAGTCTGTGAACCGTGAACGTCCAGATGTTCAAGCTGGACTTAGAAAAGGCAGACGAACAGAGATCAAATTGCCAACATACGTTGGATCATCGAAAAAGCAAGAGAATTCCAGAAAAACATCTACTTTTGCTTTATTGATTATGCCGAAGCCTTTGACTGTGTAGATCACCACAAACTGTGGAAAATTCTGAAAGAGATGGGAATACCAAACCACCTTACCTGCTTCCTGAGAAATCTGTATGCAGGTCAAGAAAAAAGAGTTAGAACCAGACGTGGAACAACAGACTGGTTCCAAATTGGGAAAAGAGTATGTCAAGGCTATATATTGTCACCCTGCTTATTTAACTTACATACAGAATACATCTTGTGAAATGCCTGGTTGGATGAAACACAGCTGGAATCAAGATTTCTTATATATATATAAGAAAGGTTATGTATATATAAACCTCAGATACACATATGATACCACCCTTATGGCAGAAATTGAAGAGGAACTAAAGAGCCTCTTGATGAGAGTGAAAGAGGAGAGTGACAAAGCTGGCTTAAAACTCAGCATTCAAAAAATGAAGATCATGGCATCCAGTCCCATCACTTCATGGCAAACAGATGGAGAAACAATGGAAAAGGTGACAGACTTTATTTTCTTGGGCTCCAATATCACTGTAGATGGTGACTGCAGCCATGAAATTAAAAGATGTTTGCTCCTTGGAAGAAAAACTGACCAAACTAGACAGCATATTAAAAGGCAGAGACATTACTTTGTCGACAAAGGTCAGTCTAGTGAAAGCTATGGTTTTTCCAGTAGTGTATGGATGTGAGAGTTGGACTATAAAGAAAGCTGAACTCCAAAGAATTGATGCTTTTGAACTGTGGTGTTGGAGAAGACTCTTGAGAGTCCCTTGGACTGCAAGGAGATGAAACTAGTCCATCCTAAAGGAAATCAGTCAATGAATGAATATTCATTGGAAGGACTGACTGTAAAACTTGAATCCTTTGGCCACCTGATGTGAAGAGCTGATTCATTAGAAAAGACCCTGATGCTGGGAAAGGTTGAAGGCAGGAGGCGAAGGGGACGACAGGGATGAGATGGTTGGATGGCATCACAGACTCAATGGACATGAGTTTGACCAGAATCCAGGAGATGGCGAAGGACAGGAAAGCCTAGAATGCTGCAGTCCACGGGACTGCAGAGAGTCAGACACGATTGAGCGACTAAACAACAGATATTACGTGCAGACATTTGAAAACCGTTGGACCAGAGACTCAAACTCTTTGAAGACTTACTGTCTTACTAGTTTTTCACCTGCAAAGACTTCCCTTAGAGCTGCAGACAGAAGTGAAATCTCTTGCCAATTTACTTTTTTGAAGTCAGGAAATGTATTTGATGTTTCTTTGAATTTTCCTAAGAGACTAACATAGTACTTCATATAGATGGATTTTTAAAAAAAACTTTCAGATGAGATTGAATTAGATAAAAGCAAATCAAAGTTAGCCATCCCCAAAACCAAGGGGAGAGGGGCATAGCAAGCCTGTTTGAGGGCATTTTTGCCTTGGATTTGTTTGGCTAAGACTGATTACTCAAATTTCTGAGCTTATATTCACCAAACTAATAGAGGTGCTGTGCACAGCACCTCTGTCCCCCACATGCTGTTTGCATAGAACATGGTGTAAGAATATTTCTATTGTCTGCTTTAAATTGCTCAGAATTTCAAATGTTTTTCTTGAACTGAAAGATCTATGTTACAGGTGATACTTTGATGGTAATTGTGAAAAATTTCTGTACCTCAAATAGACTCAGACATAGAAGTCTATACACAGGCATACCATATTTTTCTGTGTTCCAATGTGATTTAAGTCTTTTTAATTTTACAAAAGTCCTTTTATTTTAGAGCAGCTTTCCCAGTGTATTTATTAAGTTTGTTGAATAAGAGCTAAATTATTACATCCTGAGAATTGGGGTTCTTTTATATAGTGGAATATTGATTAATACCATATTATAAAATAGCTTCCAAGTAACCCTAACCTTATGATTATACACTGGAAGTGAGAAATAGATTTAAGGGACTAGATCTGATAGACAGAGTGCCTGATGAACTATGGATGGAGGTGTGTGACATTGTACAGGAGACAGGGATCAAGACCATCCTCAAGAAAAAGAAATGCAAAAAAGAAAAATGGCTGTCTGAGGAGGCCTTACAAATAGCTGTGAAAAGAGAAGCAAAAAGGAAAGATATAAGCATCTGAATGCAGAGTTCCAAAGAATAGCAAAGAGAGATAAGAAAGCCTTCCTCAGCGATCAATGCAAAGATATAGAGGAAAACAATAGAATGGGAAAGACTAGAGATCTCTTCAAGAA
>SJXQ01006547.1:401479-510100 GCA_006408695.1 Aepyceros melampus
ACATGCTAGTAAAGTAATGCTCAAAATTTTCCAAGCCAGGCTTCAACAGTACCTGAACCATGAACTTCTAGATCTTTAACTTGGTTTTAGAAAAGGCAGAGGAACCAGAGATCAAACTGCCAACATTCTCTGGATCATCTAAAAAGCAAGAGAGTTCCAGAAAAACATCTATTTCTACTTTATTGACTGTGCCAAAGCCTTTGACTGTGTGGATCACAATAAACTGTGGAAAATTCTGAGAGATGGGAATATCAGACCACCTGACCTGCCTCTTGAGAAACCTATATGCAGGTCAGGAAGCAACAGTTAGAACTGGACATGGAACAACAGACTGTTTTACGTCAAGGCTGTGTATTTTCACCCTGCTTAATTAACTTATATGCATAGTACATCATAAGAAACGCTGGACTGGAAGAAGCACAAGCGGGAATCAAGATTGCTGCGAGAAATATCAATAACCTCAGATGTGCAGATGACACCACCCTTATGGCAGAAAGTGAAGAACTAAAGAGCCTCTTGATGAAAGTGAAAGAACAGAGTATAAAAGTTGGCTTAAAGCTCAACATTCAGAAAACTAAGATCATGGCATCCAGTCCGGTCACTTCATGGGAAATAGCTGGGGAAACAGTGTCAGACTTTATTTTTGGGGGCTCCAAAATCACTGCAGATGGTGACTGCAGCCATGAAATTAAAAGGCGCTTACTCCTTGGAAGGGAAGTTATGACTAACCTAGGCAGCATGTTAAAAAGCAGAGACATTACTTTGTCAACAAAGGTCCATCTAGTCAAGGCTATGGTTTTTCCAGTAGTCATGTATTGATGTGAAAGTTGGTCTATAAATAAAGCTGAGTGCCAAAGAACTGATGCTTTTGAAGTGTGGTGTTGGAGAAGACGCTTGAGAGACCCTTGGAATTCAAGGAGATCCAACCAGTCCATCCTAAAGGAAATCAGTCCTGAACATTCACTGGAAGGACTGATGTTGAAGCTAAAACTCCAATACTTTGGCCACCTCATGTGAAGAGTTGACTCATTGGAAAAGACCCTGACGTTGGGAAAGATTGAAGGCAAGAGGAGAAGGAGACAACAGAGGATGAGATGGTTGGATGGCATCACCGATTCGATGGACATGAGTTTGGGTGAATTCCAGGAATTAGTGATGGACAGGGAGGCTTGGCATGCTGTGGTTCATGGGGTTGCAAAACGTCAGACAAAACTGAGCAACTGAACTGAAACCACAGTTTATAAGGAATATAATCTCTGAAGGAATTTATGACTATCTGATTTTATTATGACTCAATGACTGTTAGACTTAAAAAGGAACATCAACGAAATCAGTCTTTTTTGAGTCCAGAGAAAGCACTACAGTTGCAAATATTGACCATTCGTAAAAGACAACAGATTAAAACAAAACACCAAAATATGATCATTCTTTTTTAGTTTCCAAAGATACTATAGATTTCGGTTTAATTGAAAATCTTGGCTGGTAATCCCTGGTAATCTAGTTTGAGTCCAGAGAAAGCACTACAGTTGCAAATATTGACCATTCGTAAAAGACAACAGATTAAAACAAAACACCAAAATATGATCATTCTTTTTTAGTTTCCAAAGATACTATAGATTTCGGTTTAATTGAAAATCTTGGCTGGTAATCCCTGGTAATCTAGTGTATATGTCTCTGTGCTCCTGCTGCAGGGACTATGGGTTTGATCTTCGGTTGGGGAACTAAGATCTTGCATGCTGTGTAGCTTGGTGAAAACAGAAAAAAACCCTTGACTCTTTATTGGATAAAATCTCATCTTAAATAATAAAATATTATGCTACTGCCCAGACATAATGGGCTTCCCTGGTGGCTCAGACTGTAAAGAATTTGCCTCTAATGCAGGAGACCTGTTTTCAGTCTCTGGGTTGAGAAGATCCCCTGGAGAAGGGAATGGTACTCACTCCAGTATCCTGGCCTGGAGAATTCCATGGACAGAGGAGCCTGGTAGGAGTTGCAAAGAGTTGGACATGATTAAGCATGTACACACGCAGATAGAATAAAATTATTTTTTAAAAACCACTGTGTCTCAAACTGGAGGGTTTGACATGCCATGACATTCTGTCTTGTTTATGTTAAGGCACCGTGGACTTTTGTGCCTTGATAAATTGTGTTTTTTACTTTACATAATTCAATGAAAAGATGATCATATTTTAAACTCTAGCCATAGGATTTCAAAATTTTGTTTTTAGCAGAAAAATATACCTGAAGTCATGGTGTTCAGTTAGCTAGTGATGACAGACATGAGTGAGCTTTCCTTTATTGCTGTAAAGGACTGTTTTATAATTTGGTCACATAAATGCAGATTTCATTCAGTGGGAACTGTCTAATTTCCTTGCTTATATTTGACAACTCTACTAGCCTATGATTGTTGTCTGGGGAAATGTAATACTCTGTGTTCCCAATTTTCACTGAAATCTATTATAGGAAAATAATTTGCCTTGAAAGTAGAACTTCTCTTTTACATCAATAAAGGTACATATATAATCCAGCAAATCAGATCTTATTTAAACATTAGTGTGCCATTTGCAGGCAGTGTGGTTTCTGTCTGAAGAGCACTTTTAATCTGAAGCCAACAAAAAGATGAATAAGATGATCAGAAAGGTAACATTATTTGCTCATGGGACAATTAGAGTCCATAAAATCATCTGGATCAGATATAGCTCTGGGGAATGATTAGAAATTGGTTGGTGTCCAACCTACAACAGAAAGCTGACTTTATCAGTGGACAGATTCTCAAGCTTTGGATGCCCACTGGGCAGTCGCTTCTGGAATCCTTTTAGTACCAGTTAGAAATCTCTATCAACTTCTAAAGAAAAGACTCTCTTATAATTGAACAAATTATTTTCCTAACTTAGAAGTGGAGAATATGTAATATTTGTTTAGTTGTAAAGCAGCAAGTAAGGAGAATTGATATCACTAAAATATATAAATACATAAACATATAAATAGGAAGACCTGTTCAACTCTTAAAAAAAAAAAAAAAGCTTTTTATTTTGTATTGGTGCATAGCTGATTAACGAAGTTGTGATAGTTTCAGGTAAACAGAGAAGAGAGTCAGTCATGTATATTCATTTGGGATTTTCCAGGCAAGGATACTGGAGTGGGTTGCATTCCCTCCTCCAAGGGATACTTCCGACCCAGGGATCAAACCACATCTCTTCTGTCTCCTACATTGGCAGGCAGATTCTTTACCACCAGCACCACCTGGGAAGCCCATACATGTTTTCATTGTCCCCCAAACTCCCCTCCCATCCAGGCTGCCACGTAACATTAAGCAGAGTTCCATGTGCTATTTTTACAGCAGAGCCTTGCTAGTTATCTATTTTAAATATAGCAGCATATACATGTCCATCCCAAACTCCCTGAATATCCCTTCCCCCTTATATTCCCCTGGCAACCATAAGTTTGTTCTCTAAGTCTGTGAGTCTCTCTGTTTTGTAAATAAGTTCATTTGTGTGATTTCTTTTTAGATTCCACATATAAGGGATGCCATATGATATTTCTCCTGTCTGACTGACTTCACTCAGTTTGACAGTCTCTGGTTCCATTCATGTTGCTGTGAATAGCATCATCTCACTCTTTTTTTTGGCTGAGTAATATTTTATTGTCTATGTGTCCGCATCTTTATCCATTCCTCTGTCATGGACATCGAGGTTGCTTCCACGCCCTGGCTCTTGCACACGGTGCTGCATGAGCTTGGCAGGGCCTGTGTCCTTTGGATCATGTTCTTCTCCAGATATATGCCCAGAAGTGGGATAGCAGGGTCATATGCTAGTTTTATGTTTAGTTTTTGAAGGAACCTCCATACTGTTCTCCATAGTGGCTGTACCAATCTACATTCCCTCAAACAACTTGGAGGGTTCCCTTTTCTCTATACCATCTCCAGCATTTATAGTTTGTGGATTTTTTTTGATGATAGCCATTCTGGCTACTGTGAATGATATCTCATTGTACCTTTGATTTGCATTTCTCTAATAATTAGTGATATTGAACATCTTTTCATGTGCCTCTTGCCAATCTGTATGACTTCTTGGAAAAAATTCTATTTAGGTCTTCTGCCCATTTTTTGATTGGGTTGTTTGTTTTGATGCTGTTAAACATCGTGAGCTGTTTGTAAATTTTGAAGACTAATTCTTTGTCAGGCATATAATTTGCAAATATTTTCTCCCAATCTGTGGGTTGCCTTTTCATTTTGTTTATTGTTTCCTTTGATGAGCAGACACTTTTGAGTTTAAGCAGGTCCCATTTGTTTATTTTTGCTTTTATTTCAATTATTCTGGGAAATGGATTGAAAAAGAAATTGTTGCGATTTATGTAGAGAGTGTTCTGCCTATGTTTTCCTCCAGGAGTTTTATACTGTCCGGTCTCACATTTAGGCCTTTAATTCATTTTTACCTTTTTTTTGTGTACAGTGTTAAAGAATGATCTAATTTCACTTTCTTATGTGTAGCTATTTTTCCCAGCAGCCTTTGCTGAAAAGATTGTCTTTCCAGCATTATATAATCTTGCCTCCTTTGTCATAGATAAATTGACCACAAGTTTACGGGTTTACTTCTAAGTTTCTATCCTGTTCCATTGATCTGTATTTCTATTTTTGAGCCTGTACCCTACTGTCCAACTCTTAAATGGTCAACCATAATTTAGTCATGTCATTTGACCCTCCTCTCCCAATGACAACCTCTGTCTTTATAGCATCAAATTGGCCCAGAGTGACCCCTAGAGACCATGCCATCACTGCAATCTGAGAACATATACAAATAATTAAAATTTCTTTACATGGAATAAGTTGTTTAAAATCACTAAACAGCTTTTAAATTCACACTCATTATTTTCTATAAACATCCAGAAGCTTTTTAAAATAATTTGTTTCTTAATACATTTTGTAAGGCTTCAGGATAGGTACGTTTATTATCTTGATCAGGGAAAGCACAGTTGCTGAGCCATCCTCAGCTTTCTTCTAAGCTTTAACGAAGATAAGATAACTTGGGTTGCTTCCATGTCCTGGCTACTGTAAATAGTGTTGCTATGTACATTGGGTGCATGCATCTTTTGCACTGTTTTTTTTTTTTTTTCTGAATATGTACCCTGGAATTGGACTGCTGGATCACATCATAGCTCTATTTTTAGATTTTTTTGGGAATTTCTCTATTGTTTTCCATAGTGCCTACACTAATTTACACTCTCCACCAACAGTGTACAAGTGTATATGATGAACTATAACTCAGTCATAAAAATGAAGGAAATATTACCATTTATAGAAAAATGGATGAACATAGGGAATACTATACTTAGTGAAATAAATCAAAGACAAATACCATATTGATATCACTTAGATACAACTCTAAAATGTAATACAAATGAATGTGTATATAAAACAGAAACAGACTCACAGATACAGAAAACAAGCTTGTAGTTATCAAAGGAGAGAGGAAAAGGGGGTGGGGTGAATGAAGGGTTTGGTATTATCCTATACAAATTAGTAAATATATAAAATAGGAAAGCAACAAGGATATACTGTACATAGCACAAGGAATGGTACCCATTATCTCATAATAATCTATAATGGGTTATCTGCAAAAATACTGAATCACTATGTTGTACACCTGAAACTATCACAATATTGTAAGTCAACTATGCTTCAGTAAAAATATAAAGTAACAGTTCAATTTTATTAAGAAAAGGATAGTTTAAGGGTTCACAGAAAGAAGCAGATTTCAATTTTATTTCTGTCACACAACAGAGCATTACAAATACTCCTGCACCCACACAAGTTGTCTGCATCCTCAGCCTGCTTTTCCATTGTTGAGCAATCACTGAATTATTGGGCAGGTCCAGACCTGCTCTTTCAGTATAGACTTGCCCTCAAATTGCTTTTCAATTGCTTTGAAAGATCTGGTAAAATTTTGAAGGTGCCAAGATTTGGATTAAAATGAAGTATAAGTTGGCTTCAAATTTTGTCCAACAGAACCAGTGAACAAGGTATGAAAAAACAAATGGGGTACAGCAAGAATTCTGAGTACATCGGCCACCCTTGCAAATTGCCAAAAGGCTACACATTTTCACAGTGCAGTTGGCTGCTGCAAGAAATGAAAGCATGGTAAAACAAGATGTTTCCCTTTATGCTTTCAGAAAACATGCAGATAATCCAGTTGAAATGATGAGTTTATGATGCAAATCAAAACACTCAATAGGATTCTTCCATATTGCAGCATGTTTGTCCTTCCCAATGTCAAATAATTTCTTCTGGGTAGGTCCCTTTCTTTATCAAAAGATACTCTTCCCTCAGGAGAGGTTCACAGAAGAGAAATGGTGTTTAATTGTCTGAGTTGCCTAGTACATGTGCTCTACTACAGAGGAAAATATCTTCAGACAACTGTTTTTAGCTATGTTTTTATTTTCAAAGATTTACTTACCCCATTGATGCTTACAAAAGCCCTTGTTTTTACATTTCGTCCTCTTTTCTGTTGACTCACTGTTCATAGTCTGTTTCCTCATCTCGGAGGGTGGGAAAGAAGAGGAATATAATGTGGAAGGGGGGCATTTCTATGTTAGTAGCTCTGTTGTGTCTGGATGAAATAATCCATTCTACCATTGGTTATTGTTAAATGCTTAATCTTCTCCAGGCATCAGGCTGATATATATCTATTCTGTTTAGTCTTTACAAGGATTCATGCAAAGTGGATACTGGTATACCAATTTTTGAAAATAAAAACAGCTGAACATTATAAAGTTTACCTAACTTTCCCAATGCCCACTGCTAGTAAGTGGCAAATCCACATTTGACTAATTCTCATGTCCTCATTTTCTCCAGCCTGGAACATTGTATCTTTGAGTATAATTAAAGTTGACTATACCATGGAATTTGATCATTGGGATTGAATTGGAATATAATATTGGGGAAACATGGCAAAACCTTTGGAATCCAATTAGAGAGTTTAAATCTCAGAACTTTATATCTGATGTCACTGCACCTCTGTTTCCTAGTGGAGATGAAATACCTGACATAGGGTTGTTGAAATAACTATTTAAGGAGGTAAAAATTGATAGTACTCAACACAGATTTGGTGTTCAACAATTTGGAGTGGAATTTCTTTCCTCCCCATAAATTGTTTAACCATATTTATTGAGTATCAGGTATTTTTCTAAATGTGAAGAGTACACAGATGAATAAGAAATCTTGAATTTTTTGTGCAAATGGAAGAAACCAAGTCTTTAAAAATTTTTATTGGAGTATGGTTGCTTTATAATGTGCTAGTTTCTATTGATACTATATATCTATGACTAAAATAGATAACTAGTGAGAAACTCAGTCTTTATAGGATTGAGATACAGATATTTGTAATGTAACCTGAAAAGCACATGGGTTTTATGTTAAGCTAGGTGTAGTCAGGGAAGGTTTCCTAGATGAGATAATGTTTGAGCTGAACCTTAAAGAATTAACATTCCTAGGAGTTAACCAGGCATGGAAAGATAAGAAAGGCATACCTGGCAGAAAGGAAAACGAGAGTTAAGGCATGGGGATGCAAAACAGCTTTTACTGTTTTTGAATCCTAAAGTAAGAGATGGAGATAATGTGGGAGAGAGAGGCAGGAGTCGTATGCTTTGAAGATCTTATGCATCCTGGTAAGAGTGTGCATGAATATTTTTGTTGGAAATGGGAGGTATGGAAGTGTTATACTTGAAGTTTATGGGTCTCTCCGGCAGACTGATGTGTAGGGTGGATTTGAGAGGAATGAAGTGAGTAAGGGAGTTAGAATCTCCTGCAGTAGTGTAGGCCAGTAGTAGAGGGGGTCCAGTTGGACCAGGGCCACCTGGAACAGGGGAAAGGAGATGATGGATCTGAGAAACACTTAGAAAGCAAATTTAATGGATTTGGGAGATAGAGAAAGGAGTTAAGAATGCCTGGTTCCTAACTTAGATAAATTGGAAGGATGGTAGGACTATGAACTGAGAGAAAATAAGGAACAATTTGTGTGTAGTGGAGATGAGTTACAGAGATGTCCCTTAAGAGTACCTGTTGCAGGAATGTAGTGACCGATAACTCCAGCCATAGCATCTTTGGTTCTGCCATGGCAAAGGATTCCTGAGCTATCAGCCATTGCCTACTCACTGTAGTAGCTTCAGAGGTGGACCGTTCCTGTCTAGTATAAGATATTTCCACAGGTAATTTTTGCTCAATGATGATCCATTGGTCTGGCCAGTACTTTCAGAACTGCTCTGTGGTATGAGGTTCTTCCTACTCAGTTCTTCCTCCAGTCTTCCACAGTATCAGAGCTGCACCATAATCTGAGGGTCTTCCCACCAACTCTAGCACTCTCCATCCATCATAGGTGTGTCTCCTGATAAAGCTCTTCCATCTCAAATCGCAATGTGGCATCTGCTTCTTGGAGGATCCAAATTGACATTAGGAGAATTTAGACATTGGTGGGGATGAAAAGGATGAAATGAGATCAGTAACAGAAATACTAAGTCTGATATGACAGAGAAATCTGGCTGGAAATCTTAGACATTTGGATAAACAAGTTAGAAAATCGGACACAGAACCTGTAGAACTGGGAGTCTTCAGCACGCTGTAGTGGGTGATCAAAACTGTGAGAGTAGAAGGAATCACTTGGGCAATAGAAATAACATGAAAGCAGAAATAGTTATATTCATGCAAATTAGGATGCATTAGAGCACGCACAGTTCAGCCTGGTGACATCCATTCCCCGTTCTCCATTTCCTTCATCCTCTCTGAGCTTCCGCCTCTTTCCTAACGGACCTACTGCCTATGCCAACCATCCCCTGAGAGCACTTAGCACATGTAAGGCTCTTCACAGCCAGGATTAGCATGCATTCCAGTGTTAGCTGGGTCTCATCTCTCCATCTTTTTCAGAAAAGTGATAATTCTTAGCTCTGCTCTTGAGGTCACTGCTCTGAGGCTCAAGTTCTAGGCCATTTGGGATCTGATGCTCTTACCCTTGCAAACAGCTGAAGGCCCCATACCTTACCTTAGGGCAGCAAGTTTCTACTGTGATTTTATTCCCCACTTCTTGGTTTTACTCTATGCATTTCAACATTTTTAGCTTTGTTTTCACCCCATATGGGCAGAATTTCCATCAGTGCACTTCTGGTGATGACTGTAGGTTGATAACTAGTCACTTCTGGCAGGATGCTTCCCCTCTATCTTTAGAGCTCTAACGCTAGTCTGGAGTTCCAGCTTCTCTGTAATGTCATATGTGGGGAGTCTCTTGCAGTTCTGTCAGCCAGGAGACGTGGCTCTCTGGCTCTCACTGTTTTCAGAAGGCCCTGGCAGTCCAAGGCATCTCAGCTTGTCCAAGCAGCTCTAAATGTGCAGTGAATCCTGCAGCATTGCTTTGTTGGCATTCAGCACATATCAGAATCCACTTATCTTTTCTTCTGACCTCATGTTCATGGCATATTTCACCACAAAACTAAAATGTGGATAGGAATGCCCAGTGGAGGGATGGCATGGAAACATGCAGTTATCCTCTATGAACTTGTGCGACCAGCTTTCAGAGTTTCACCTTGAACAAAGGTGATTCTGGAAGAGAATAAATAAATATTACATTTCCACAATACACTAACTGTGATTACTGCTTTTTAAGTGAGTGAGGTTTAGGTATTACAGAAGAATGATTTAGTCCCTAGTAAGATTATTACACATGTATGCTCAGGGACAGGAGGTATATGTATACCAATTCAGAGGTATCTTTCCACTTTGCCCAGGTGAACTGATTTAGTTGATAATACATTGAGTTGTACACATCTGGCCCCAGTTTCAACTTTGTTAATATGTCTGTTTTTCTTGTAGATCAGTGGAATCTGTACTACACAGATCTTCTGTCAAAGTTGCTGTATGAAATTGCCCCCAAATGCAGTGCCTCTAAACTTGCAAAATTTTATGAACTTCCTCAAATCAGTGTAATCAGTTTTGTGAAGCACTGATGGGCCCCTAATTTCTCACTACATGCTCTTCTGACAATATTTGAAAAATAAGGTGAGCGCTCATATCACAATGTCATATTGAGAAAGCTAATTAATAGAGAATACTATATCATATCAATGTAAGTATTAACTGGGTAATAGAAAGCCAAGGAAAGATTTGAGAAAAGGTGAGAAGATTAGTGTAGGCAGAGTAGGATGAATCTGAGGAAGTAAAAGTCATGGAATCTTAATGAGTAGTGAGGATGATATGAAATTGGAGAGACTGAAGCTTTAAGCGATGTGATATAAAAGCAATTTGCAAGCAAGTTTCATGTCAATAACAGACATTTGGCAATTAGTAACGATGTGAATTTGGCAGTCTCAGATACAACACAGTTTCACCAACAATAACACATTTTGCAAATATTGGTGAAAGTGTAGGGCTATTGATTTTTAATACGTCTATATTCATAAGTAATGGTATGTTTTCTCCTGGGACTGACTAATTATTTATAAACCTCTCTATGCTAAAGTCTATTATCATAATTTGGGTATATTTTTATTTGTGTTGATGGTTATCTTTAAGCCTAATTGTTTATTAACTGATGGTTATTGCTCCTAGGTCTCTGTTGGTACGTTAGAATACTCTTTCAATATGAAAAATCCCCTTTCATGCTTCCTCTGAAAATAATGGCTAGGTTTTTTAATGCCCCACCTATGGGATAGTATTAATCAATGGAGATAGTTAAACAGAACTTCAGGTTAGAAAAAGAAATTTAAGCATATGTATAATCTAATAATTTACTCACTGTTGATGGCCATTATTCAGATAATCAACTTTACATTATAAACTCTAAGTATATAATTATTTTAAAATTATCCAAATGTTCGCCTACTTTCAGATTTTCTCTATGCAAATGAGGCTCTGTGACTAATAATTAAATCACCTTCTTTTAACCTGGATTAGTTTAATCATTTCTTTGTTCCAAATCTCCTTTCGGTGAATTGAACTAATGGCAAATAACTGAGAGAACTGGAAAGAATGTGAATTTAGGCGTGAGAGGTAAAAGGATTAAATGCATCTGTTCCAATGGTCCTCTTAAACATTTTCTGTAATTATAACTGTAGCTTTGGCATAAGCAACTGTTGAAGCTGTGTGAAGCCTAGAGAATATGGAGAGTAGGCCAACATTTGAGTTTTATGAAATTTAGTTGTGATTGTGGGTTAAACCTGTGAATATCTGTTTCCACATAAATACAATGAATCTTAGCTAGGGTTATTTAGGTATCTCTATTGCAATTCTGAAAATCGCTGGTATTAGGGATGGAGGCTCTTTTGCAGATATGCAGATGTAGCAGGAGGATCTTCCCTATTCCATCCTTATCTCTTTCCCCTGGGAAAATAAGAGCATTTTTGTTTGAAATTAACTCTTATACATGCCCAGTTCTGGAGTCATAGATTGCCAACATGTCCTTTGGATGTAGATAACAAAGCTTTACTTTCTGAGAGCTAACATGGTGGTTTAGCCTACTTGACACTTGCTTGGCTGAAGCAATCTTGTTGATAAGACTTTAATCTTGTGCTTCATACCTGCAAGTTTGGTATATTTCATATAACAAACAGCATATGTTAAGCTCCAGAGCCAGGTGCCATTTGTCTTCTGGATGGACAACTGGAAGACAGAATAAACATAGATACAACCACTTTCTCTCACTGCAAACTCATTGAAAATGATCTAGAAAAGGGATTCTTATCAACTCTCCTTACATGTGAAACATTGTGGTAAATATTTATATGTAATGTGTTTCTGTGTGTTTCGAAAGACAAGGTTTATAGCTTTCCTCTGATATTTAAATAGGGCTTGTGGTGAATGTTTAGAATTACTGCTGTAGAATACAAGAAATACTAAGAGCAAGAAATAAAACAATGAAAAAATATACTGAAATTTGGTTCTTTCTTTAATCAGTAGTATTATAAATCTTATGTAAAGTCCAATGTTTAATCCAAATTTTGTTTTAGTCTAAATTTTTTCCCTTTTGTGTGTAACCCTTAATGGCAGGTTATAATTTCATTACATAAAGTTCCAAAACAAATAATGATATTCAAGATAGCTGTGTAAAGGATATCAATTTCATACATTCAAGTTGAATAAATAGTATTACTTTATTGAAATTTCTGGGGGGAATAGAATCATAAATTTAGACTGATCCTAAACTCTAAAATTCTATGAATATGTTAGCTATTAGCTTAGTTTTAAACATACAAAAATAGACTTTTTTGGGAGATGTTTTGGAAATATTGTCTTACTATGTATTATAGTTAAAACCATGGTGTTTGAAATCACTTAATTTCAAATTTTAGCCTTAATCCTTATTGATGATGTAACCCTTAGGCAAATAGTGTACATTATCATTCCAGTAAGTGAGGCAATGGACACAAAGCCTTTGATCAGTGCCTGGTAAATGAAAATGTAAAGTAGTTTTAGTAGCAGTAGTTTCCTTTCATGGGGTGTGGGGAACACAAAGAAGAAATGTGTATAGTAAAATATTAGTGGCTGGAGCCACCTAGGAATGCAAACAGGGTTTTTAATCTAGCAAATTAGCAGGTACTGCCCCAAGAATCACTCCCTGTTTAGAGATAGTTATATCGAAACCTTTGCACATTTGATATCTTTGTAAGCTTGAGCAATGAACATAAGATGGCAAAACATTGAAATAACATATGGTGATATCTGATATAAGAATTTAAATTAAAGGTAGATCATTAGTGAATAGTCATAAAGAGATCCTAGGTGTATTTCATAGACCCAATAAAATAGCACATTATTCTGTGAAACATGCTAATGTACGAAACCCTGAGGATAATATGACTGATCCATATAGGCGTGAATTTTGTGAGACAGTTCAAAGTTGTTAATACTGTGTAACTACTGTTGTATTGAATTGTATTCTGTCTAAAGTGAATTTATTCTATTCTGTCTCTATACTATTTTATGAGAAAATTTCACCTTTAAAATCTCTATACATGTACACCAGGGAGTTGTTATATTCACATGCTTTATTGTATATGTTGAAAAAGTGGCCTTATTTTTTCTGAAACAGAACTTTTACTAGGAAAAATTTCAAAGTATACAAAAATAAAATAGTATAGTGAATTTCCATGTACCCACTGCCCAGCTTCAACAGTTATCATGGCCAGTCTATACCCCAATCATTTTCTCCCTATCCTCCAACTGGGAAACAATCCATTATATCATCCATAAAAAACTTTGTAGTATCTCTAAAACAGAAGAGATATAAGGAATATTTTAAAAATACAACCCTAGTACCATCATCACCCTTAAACATAAATGACAGTAATTCTTTAATGCCATCAAATATCCTGTTCATATTTTGTGATTATCTCATAAATTTTTAAAATAATTGATTTGTTCAAATTGGCCTCCAAATAGGGACTTTACATTGTTATTAACATGTCTTTGAGTTCCTTTTAATATATTTTTTTTCTAATATTTTTTTAATTTATTTTTTTCATTCATTTTATTCATATTAAAACTTTTTTTTCAATGTTGTGTTGGTTTTTGCCATATAATAATGCAGATCAGCAATAATTATACATACACCTCCTTCCCCTTAACGTTCTATCCCCCTCCCCCTCCCCATCCCATCCCTCCATGTCATCACACAGTGCCAGACTGGGATCCCTGTGCTACAGCTTTATTTTAAATATAATTGTAATTTGATAATACCTCAAAATACAGTCTTTTTCTTTCTCATCTTTTCCCCATTTCTATGTCTAAGTGTAGAGACCCCTATTACATGTTTCTTTCTGTGAAGCTCCAATTTGGTGAACTTTTTGAAGACCTTTTACACTTATAAGATGATTCATTCTACTTTGTTGAACTCTGAAATGCTTGTTCGCAAAGTACAGTTGAAGCCCATGACTGCATTCAGTGTTATTAGGAACGTGAAACAGTGAGTTAACTTCTCTGCCTTCTGTTTAACAAAATCTTTTTCCTGCTGAGATCATATGAGATGGAATTTTAAATTTAAGAGCATTTTAACTTGGAAATCTGAAAGCTAGGGAAAATACAGGAAAGCAAGCTCCTGAGATACTGGAAAAAGCTGAAAGAAAAGTCTCAAGGTGGAAAACTATAGAGTTTGCAATGAATAAGATCCTAAGAAGAAAGTTGAGTGCTGAAGACTTGATGCTTTTGACATGTGGTGTTGGGAAGACTCTTTGAGAGTTCCTTGGATTGCAAGGAGATCCAACCAGTCTATTCTAAAGGAGATCAGTCCTGGGTGTTCTTTGGAAGGATAGATGCTAAAGCTGAAATACTTTGGCCACCTTATGTGAAGAATTGACTCATTGGAAAAGACCCTGATGCTGGGAGGGATTGGGGGGAGGAGGAGAAGGGGACGACAGAGGATGAGATGGCTGGATGGCATCACTGACTCAATGGACGTGAGTCTGAGTGAACTCCGGGAGTTGGTGATGGACAGGGAGGCCTGGCGTGCTGCGATTCATGGGGTCCCAAAGAGTCGGACACGACTGAGTGACTGAACTGAACTAAACTCAAGATCCATGTTCTATTGAAAACTTCATTAAGTATGTGCTATTTTCTAAAACACCATCATAGTTAAAATAGTTACTTGATTAACCCATAGCACTTAACAATTAATTGGGTAGTGGAGTGTTTACTTCATACATATATATAGATTTAATTGATTTAACATAATATATGTAATTATATATATAAAATCTATAAATATATAAATTAACATAAAATTGATTTAATAGTTATAACTACTTTAACAGGTACTATTACGATCCTCACCTTACAGGTAGGGAAACTGAGGCATAGAATAGTAAAGTAGCTTGGTCAGTGTCATATTTATGATGGGTAGTTGCTATGTATGGTCTGATTGTTTATGTTCCTCAAAATTCACACATTGAAATCCTAGCCCTCAAAGGTGATATTAGTAGTTAGGGACTTTGGGAGGTGATTAGGTAATGACAGTGAAGCCAGCATGAGCCGTATAAATACTCTTATAGGAGAGGTGATGTCGAGCTCCCTAGCCCCTTCCACCTTGTGTGGGTACAAGAAGGTGTCTGCAACAAGGAATAGGGCCCTCATCTGACCGTTCTGGCCCCCTAATCTTTGACTTCCAGCCTCTAGAGCTGTGAGAAATTTCCGTTGTTTATAAGCTACACAGCTTGTGGTATTTTTTTGATAGCATCTTGAAAAGGACGGGACAGTTGTATAGCTAAAAAAATTGAATCCAGATGGCCTTACTCTAGAGTTCATACTTTTCATCACTAAGTTATACTGTCTGTCAGTAAATTATCTGCTTTTGTTTGTACATTAGACTGGTCAGTAATAGCTTACACCACTATCAGTTCAGTCACTCAGTTGTGTCTGGCTCTTTGCGACCCCATGGACTGTAGCACGCCAGGCTTCCCTGTCCATCATCAACTCCCAGAGCTCACTCAAACTCATGTCCATCAAGTCGGTGATGCCATCCAACTATCTCATCCTTTGTTGTCTCCTTTTCCTCCTGCCTTCAATCTTTCCCAGCATCAGGGTCTTCTTAAACGAGTCAGCTCTTCGTATCAGGTGGCCAAAGTATTGGAGTTTCAGCTTCAGCATCAGTCCTTCCAATGAACACCCAGGACTGATTTCCTTCAGGATAGACTGGTTGGATCTCTTTGCAGTCCAAGGGACTCTCAAGAGTCTTCTCCAACTCCACAGTTCAAAAGCATCAATTCTTTGGAGCTCAGCTTTCTTTATAGTCCAACTCTCACATCCATACATGACTACTGGAAAAACCACAGCTTTCATTAGACAGACCTTTGTCGGCAAAAAAATGTCTCTGCTTTTTAATATGCTGTTTAGGTTGGTCATAGCTTTTCTTCCAAGGAGCAAAAATCTTTTAATTTCACAGCTGCAGCCACCATCTGCAGCGATTTTGGAGCCCCCCAAAATAGTCTGTCACTGTTTCCACTGTTTCCCTATTTGCCATGAAGTGATGGGACTGGATGCAATGATTTTAGTTTTCTGAATGTTGAGCTTTAAGCAAACTTTTTCACTATCCTCTTTTACTTTCATCAAGAGGCTCTTTAGTTCTTCTTCACTTTCTGCCATAAGGGTAGTGTCATCTGCATATCTAATATTATTGATATTTCTCCCAGCAATCTTGATTCTAGCTTGTATTTCATCCAGCCCAGTGTTTCTCATGATGTACTCTGCATATAAGTTAAATAAGCAGGGTGAAATAGACAGCCTTGATGTACTCCTTTCCTGATTTGGAACCAGTGTGTTGTTCCATGTCCAGTTCTAACTGTTGTTTCTTGACCTGCATGCAGATTTCTCAGCAGGCAGATAAGGTGGTCTAGTACTCCCGTCTCTTTAAGACTTTTCTGCAATTTGTTGTGGTTGCGCTTTGGCATAGTCAATAAAGCAGAAGTAGATGTTTTTCTGGAACTCTCTTGCTTTTTCGATGATCCACTAGATGTTGGCAATTTGATCTCTGGTTCTTCTGGCTTTTCTAAATACAACTTGAACATCTGGAAGTTCACATCCTGTTGAAACCTGGCTTGGAGAATTTTGAGCATTATTTTGCTAGCATGTGAGATGAGTACAATTATGCAGTAGTTTGAGCATTCTTTGGCATTGCCTTTCTTTGGGATTGGAATGAACACTGACCTTTTCCAGTCCTGTGACCACTGCTGAGTTTTCCAAATTTGCTGGCATATTGCGTGAAGCACTTTCACAGCATCATCTTTTAGGGTTTGAAATAGCTCAACTGGAATTCCATCACCTCCACTAGCTTTGTTTGTAGTGATGCTTCTTAAGGTCCACTTGACTTCACATATCACTGTATGATTATGCATACTTTGTTGTTACTTTGAAAAGAGCTGTTTTCTATTCTTTGGGAAAATAGTTCAAGAGAAAGCTGGCAGGTTAGTTATTTGTATTCAGATTTAGAGCAGTAGGTAAGGAGACTAATAATAGCTGCACCATTTTACTGGAAACCCAAAATCCAGTTTTGTTGCTCTGAGAACAGGCTACTTTCTGTGCCATCAATTATTTTGGAAAATAGTTCCTTTATGAGGGAGTGTAGTACAGCATTTAAACTTGTAAACTTCAGGGCACATTTTTGATGGGGCAAGAGATTTGAAATATTTTGAGTAGTTCTCCATCAAAACATGACATGTAGAGAGGACCTATAAGAAAACAGCAGAAGTCTTGGTCTATTCAGCTACACAGGGAGGTACTGCCAGCCTAAGGACAGAGACCTGTATTCTAGTCTAATCCCTTATTAGACATGTAATGATACTCAAAGGAGAGAGATCTTGTCTTATAGAACCCTGCTATACAAGTGTGGTCCAACAGTGTAGACATCGCCAAATTCTGTATTAGAATACAGAGTCTTAGGCCCCATCCAACCTACTGAATCAGAACCTGAATTCTAGCTGAATCTCATGGTGATTCTTTTGAACATTAAAGTTTGAGAAACATTGTAGTAAAAAGGATATGATTTTCAGGATTTTGATCTGTCTTAAAGGATAAGAAATGATGTTAAGAATCTTTGGCATAAATCTCATGTCCATTTAAGAAGCCTCTGTCTCACTGGCAGATTTCATTTTTATGAAAAAAGTTCTATTTTCCTTTCCCAGTTAATAATGACACTAATGATTATTATGGTAATAACAGCTAAAATTTAGTGAGTGTATTCTCTGTGCCAGCCACTGTTCTAATTGCTTTATGATATTCCATTTAATCTTCACAGTTAACTAAAGCAGCTGGTATTTTCACTCATCTTCCTTTTACAGATGAGGAAATTGATAAAATAGTTAGGTAACTTGCCATAGTCATACAGCTGCTGCTGCTGCTAAGTCGCTTCAGTCATGTCCAACTCTGTGCAACCCCATAGACGAAAGCCCACCGGGCTCCCCCGTCCCTGGGATCCTCGGGCAAGAACACTGGAGTGGGTTGCCATTTCCTTCGTCAATGCATGAAAGTGAAAAGTGAAAGTGAAATCGCTCAGTCGTGTCCAACCCTCAGTGACCCCATGGACTGCAGCCTTCCAGGCTTCTCTGTCCATGGGATTTTCCAAGCAAGCGTACTGGAGTGGGGTGCCATTGTCATACAGCTATCAGACTCTAAATCCAAATCTGAGTCCACAGCCAAGTGGCATTTTTAGCAGCCAGAACCTTCTCTAAGCCAATGAGGAGTATTCTACACTTCCTGTGATAGCTTCTTAACTGATCCTTGCATTAAGATAGCTTCTGTGTGACATCCATCCCCGATGTAACTGGGAGCAGCATTTAGAGATGTTTCTGAACAATTGAAGATTGCTTACAGTCAAACTCTTCAGAAAATGTCTCATTGATAAATAACTGGCATATTTCTCCAGCATAGATGTAGACACATATCTGTATTGCAGCACACTTTCAAAAATTGAAAAAAAAAAAAAGACTTTCACGCTTAAACCCAGACAACTGACACTTGGTTTTGGCATTGGAAAGTATTCCTTTAAAAAATTTCCTTGATATAATTTGGACCATTTGAATTATGGCAGCACTGTTCTGGAGCGCTGATGGAGGCTCCTAGGGGAAGAGTGGGAAACAGAAGAATCATTTTTTTTTGTTTTGCTTCAATTATTTTTTTATTGAACTATAGTTTATGTGTGAGGCTTCCTTGGTGGTTCAGTGGTAAAGAATCCACCTACCAATGCAGGAGATACAGACTTGACCCTGGTTTGGAAAAATCCCCTGGAGAAGGAAATGGTAACTCATTCCAGTATTCTTGCCTGGGAAATCCCATAGACAGAGGAGCCTGATGGTCTACAGTCCATGAGGTTGCAGAAGAGCCAGACATGATTTAGCAACTAAACAACAACAGTTCATGTACGATATTATATGTTATGGGTATATGACATAGTGATTCACAATTTTTAAAGGTTATATTCCATCTATAGTTACTATAAAATATTGACTGTATTCCCTGTGTTGTAGAGGTCTTTTATTTTAAAAATTATAAATCATGATGAATATCTTTGTTTATAAAGCTGATTTTGTTTGAGATGGTTTATTAGGAGGTATATCCTTAGGAGTGGAACTACAGGGTCAAATGATAAGAATCATTTTAAATGCAACATAGCAGGTCTTACCTGTTAACCTGAGAGCCTGAGTCTATTGAACCTTTGAAGGCAAGGCATCCTAGGGGACACCACCTGTGATGCCTCCCAAGGAGGCTGAGATGAAAAATATTACCCGAGTGGCTTTCTGTATATGCTTTGATCTGAAGCTTTAATCATGGGGAAGTGAATGTTTTCAAACCGTTTACTACAGTTCAGTGAGAGATGTTTCTAATGTTCTTTGAATAGTGGAATTTTTTTCCCCTGCAAAAGACAAGATGAGTTTGTCGGCAGCTACTCTTCTTGTCTCTTAAGTTTTCCCTCTTCAGTGTTTCATTATGTGTGCTTTATTTGTAAGGTCCTGACTCAATTAAAATATTCAAGCCACTTTAGCCTTGTGCATTAAAAACTATCATCAATACATTCAAACGGGGTTAACCTTGGAGTGACATCTTCATTTCTGTGGTAATGTACACAGCATGTGAATCTTTTCATACCATTGGCCACACTGTGATTGAGCTCTCATATGTAAAGACCTTGGAACTTTAAATAAGTTACTTATTCATCTTCAGCTGGTTCGATTCACTTATTTCTAAATGGTTTATTTCAAGTTCTTTCATTTGGCCCAAGCTGTTGATTGATGTTCCATGTGACCATTTTTCCTTTTCAGAAAGCAAGAAGATAGCTGGGACATAACTTCTTAGTAGCCTTTTAATATGAAAGCCTATTTTGTGTATGGCTGTTTCTGTAATCACTTGTGCATGACTGAGCTTAAATGGCTTGCTGACATTGCTGATGGATTACAGAACAAGCAGTGAACTGACTTTTTTTTCCTGGAGGGATGGGATGACTTTAAACTGTGGCAAATTATGCATTTTGTCCCTTGTTTCACTCTTCCTTTGGTGCTGTTTGGTGATTAATATTATAGGATATAACTGGAAATCCCCTAGATGAACTGTGTACAGTGGATGGTAGCTTCCGGTAAAAATGATATTCTTGTCCAGTGATGATGGACATGGGATGGGAGCGGATGGTCTATTTGTGTTGCGTGTATTTCTAAGAGGAAGGCTGAAGAACTCAGTTAAGGAGGAAGTAACCCCTTTCATTCTTTAACTGTGTTCTTTGCAGGTCCATTGAATTATGTAGATACCCCTCATACTGTATTGATGCTCCCCAGTCAAGAGTGGCAAGCTCTGTGCCCTTTTGTTTCACTAACTCACTTATTTACAGTTTTTTTTGCTTTGTGTTTGTTGGTGGGTCTTTGAAGCCAAAGCTACTGTTAGGTTTGTCTAACACAGGATTGATGAGAATTTGCATCCAATATCTTAAAAATATGTGCTATTGGTCACAAGGGGGCAACAGAAGGCAATTTACAACCTTTTATCTTGTTGCCAGAAAAGACAAAATTCTATATATATAATAAATATATAATATTTGATTTGATTTTTCTTTTAAGGAGCCAGTCTTTGAATTCAAAATTTAATACTCTTAATGCTTCTTAAAATGTTTTAGCAAGGAAAAAATTGAGTAATGAAGGGAAACAGAGATTATCAATGTAACAAAACAAATAACGAATAAAATTTAGCTTTCTTTCTTTCTATTTTTGGTAGAAGCAGTCTTTTTATGGGATCCAGATTTTGGCTACTTGCTGTGAAAGCTGAGATAAGTTACAAGAGCTTTCAAAGCCCTTGCAAAATAGAGATAATAATGTACCTACCTCAAAAGCTTATGGGACTATGAGGTTTGAATGAAATGATCCATGTAAATTGCTATATGTAGTATGCAGTAAATTATCTAGAAATGTTGGCTACTATTATATGTTCCTGAGACTATACCAAGTACACTGTATGAATGAGCTTATTTTCTCTTCTTGTATGAAGAAACAGATATTTTGAAAAGTTAGGTGAAATTTACAAGGTCACAGCAAATGGGCTCAGGCTGTCTCATATCAAAATAGTATATCTTATCTATGCTGCTGCTGCTGCTAAGTCGCTTCAGTCGTGCCCGACTCTGTGCGACCCCAGAGACGGCAGTCCACCAGGCTCCCCGTCCCTGGGATTCTCCAGGCAACAACCCTGGAGTGGGTTGCCATTTCCTTCTCCAGTGCATGAAGGTGAAAAGTGAAAGTGAAGTCGCTCAGTCATGTCTGACTCTTAGTGACCCCATGGACTGCAGCCCACCAGGCTCCTCCGTCCACGGGATTTTCCAGGCAAGAGTACTGGAGTGGAGTGCCATTGCCTTTCCGACCTTATCTATAATTTTATATTTAATGCTTTACCTAGTTGTTAGGTAATCACCCCCCACCAACACACACAATTTTACCAGAAAACTAAGAGTCAGAGAGTTTTTATAATATGTTAAAGGTCCTCAAATTACTATAGTCACTAGCTGAGGTTTGAATGTTGTTCTGTCCAGGCTTCAAATGTCCATCACCATGCTTCTCTGAATTTGATGTGAGATTATGTTGTTTGAGGAAGGGGTTTATGTAAGCAATGCTTTTCCATTAGTTTTCTATTTTCTTGTGTTTAAAAAAAAACTATACTCACTGAACATTTAAGAAATAAACTTTAAAATAAATTAGCAAACATACTAGTGAGATGCTACTGCAGAATTACCTGATTGGCTACGAACTTAAAAGACTGACAGTCACAAATGCTGGCAAGGATGTGGAGTAACTGCAACTCTTACATGTTGTTTGTGGAAATGGTACCACTGTTTTAGAAGAATGTCTGGCACTTTTTTTCAGTCTAAATACTTACCTACCCTATGACCTGGCAATCCTAATCCTAGGTATTTACCCAAAAGACATAAAAATTTTGTGTCCACAAAAAGACTTTATATTCATAGCAACTTTATTCATAATGGGCCCAAACTGGAAAAAGCAGAAATGTCCATGAATAGAGACTAGGCAAACTGAAGGATAGTCATAACAGCATGCTACTTAGTAATTAGAAGGAATACACTGTTGTTAAATGTGACAATACAGAGAAGTCTCACACATCATGCTAAGTGAAAGAAGCTTTACACGGGAGTACACACTGTTTGATTCATTATATGATGTTCTAAGACAGGCAAATCCATGATGGTGCTTCCATCCCTAAGACACAGTGACCTGCTTCTCAGGGATGTTAATGAGAGACTTGCAAGTATTTAAGAAAATACCTGTGTATCACAGACAACTGTGAAGGTCTCTCTTCAAGAGACCTTGGTTTCTGTAGGGTGCTTTGGGGAGGAATAAATGACTTATTATTTATGTCCACCCTTGGGCAGTTTTCTCTGAAACTTTTAACTCATCCAGTTAGAAAAACCAATTGGAAATTTGCTCTAGCATTAACTGAAGTGATCCATGACACCACTTTGGCCCTGGAAGGCATTCAGACCAGCTTGAACTCACTGGCCTGGGTTGTTCTGGATGATAAAATTGCTTTTGGTTTCTTCCTTGTGGGCCAAAGCTGAGTCTCTGTAGTCACGAGTACATCTTGCTATACAAGGATCAATGCTTTAGGGCAAGCAGAAATGTCAATACACAGATTTAAGGAGGGAGAAAGCTACCTGGCTAACTAAGGTAAACTCTGATGGTTTATCAGAATTGTTTAGCTGACTGGGTCTGGAATTCTGAGGATGGCATGATTAAAATCAATACTGCTTGAAATTCTGTTGATAATAGCTTCAGTTAAATGCTGTGTTAGACAAATCAAATGCATTTGGCCCCTTAGTGACTGACAGAGTAGTGTACTAATGAGACAACTCATCAGAAGCCAGAATGGTGTCGAAATGAGTAGAGAGTAGAGATTGTAAGACAATTTTCCATGTGTCTCTTGTATTTCAGCATGTGTTAAGAGTGAAACATCAACCTTCTTTGTTCAAGATCATTTCCCAAGGATGTAACATAGCATGCTTACTGCCTATTATAAAAGACTGAGGTTCCCTAAGGCTCCAGGATCAATCCAAAAATCAAAATACACCAGTTTTTTCCTTCTTTTTTTAAGGGATAAACTGAAAAAGATTTATTTGGACATAGCCCAAAATTTGTTTTTTAACTTTCTTAATATAATAATAATATACAAAATAATGGGTAAGATGTCAAACATTACATTGTATAAAACCTCAAAGTAAAATATTTTTAGGTTTTGAATTAAAATCTTGTGCTTGCTTCCAAGAATACAGCTTTTGATATTAGGTTTTATGCTTGAAATAGCAACATACAATTCCTGATCAAGGTTTTAAATGGTCTCGTTGAATTCTTGATAGTCACCCTTCACTAGAGACTTTGGTGGTACAGGTGATAGTGGCAAATAAAGGGCAGCATTCATTGCGTTTTTCTTTGATGAATCATCTTTTCTTGTCATTGAACAGAATTTAGATAATCTAATCTCTAAATTGTTCTTTTTTCCCCATCTAACAGCTATCACTTTTCTTTTCAATGACAAGCGTAATGTTAATATTTCTTATGATCATTTGAATAGATTTCAGATCCACCCGAGCTTTTTCATATTACATATTTCAAAAGTAATAAAGCATTTCCTTGGGAATATGCAATTATTGCTCTACTGGTCTTACAAATTTTTCTTAGGATTTAAACAATAAAATTACCAGTGAGTCATTTTAGCCTCATTTTCAAGGTTAATTTTTTGCTTTTAAATGGATAAACTTTGTCAGTACAGTCTTTCACAGGGTCCTTGCAATTTTCAATTAACCTCATCTAGGATCTCAGCAAGATCCAGCATGTTTTGAGGCCAATGATTTATCCTTCAAAGAGTTTTTCAAAGTGAACATAATTCACAATTTTTTTTTTTCAATTCATCTCTTAGCTCATAAACTCTTAAAAAACTTCCCTTGAATAGTTAGCCTGCTTGAGTGTGAATGGCAGAGACAGGTCTTCTGAACCTGAAGTTAAGAAGAGAAGGCTCTGTGGAGGCTTGGATGTTATTGGGGTCACTTTTTAAATAACAATCTTTGATGTAGAATTCAGACCAACAGACAAAGTTTTTATAACAAAGAATTTCTGTGAATAAATATTGCTTGAATCTCAGAATTTTCAGAAAGAACTTGGTAGCACAGTCTTTACACTTTTTGTGGATACTAGTTGTTAAAATGAGGTGGAACTCAGGCTGATTGGTGAGGAAGTCATCCTAGTCAAATGAGAGTCAGCAAAACTATGCGTACTATGTAAGCACCTGTATTTGAACCAACTTCCCCATTTCCTACCCTTAATAAGTAATGCTTTGAAGGGTTATTTATTTTCCCTAGACCATACAATTTGATTAATGTATTCACTACTAATTCCCATAGACTTCCCTAATATTTGTTATACACCGTTAACCTTCCTCTTCTAAAAACCCATGTGTGTGTTAGCACTCCATCCTTTTTGTCAAAACTATCAAGAATATAACAGGTAAAAAGGTTTTTACCCTACTTGAAAGCTAACAGTATGGCACAGTTTCATGGCTGCTGGTAGAAGACACGAAATCACTGTGTCAGAGGATGGTTTGTTACCCACAGTAATAGCAATAGCCAGAATATCAGTATTTCTCTTGATCGCCATAGTGAAGAAAGCCAGATGATATCTAACATGCAGTAGGTTGTATTTTAGGAAAGAAATTCTGAGCTTAATCTTTTATAATGGAAAATCAACATGCTGGCTTTCTGCTCCGGAGGAAGATACCATCTCTGTCTTCCAAGGCTATCGTAAAAATACTCAGAGATAGTTTAGAACAAAGAATAGTTCATAGCTCATAATGTGTGCAGAAATGTGAGAGCCCTATGGAGAAATATCTCCTAGTAAAATCATCCATACAGAGTTCCATGACCTGTTGACATCGGTAACCTTCACCCTCCTTTTGTTTCACCTCCCTCTCCTCAAAGCTTTCCACTTGACTTTAGTCTCATCTGGAAGTTCCCTTTCTGTAAAATCTTTAACTCTTTAACATCAAACTCAGACCAAAATCTTCCCACCTCTTTCTTTCTCACCAAGATTAAACATTCTGAAACTATATCAGGCTTTCCCTGCCTTCAACCAGCCCTTATTTTCCTAGTCTTTCCTTCTTGGTCTCAATCCCTTCCCTTCTCAGGCTAAGCCCCACCTACTCTCTCTCACCAGAATCCTCAATGTCTTTGCTCCTCTTTCTTCTGTTAATACTAGTTTGACAGTTGACAGCTCTGAGTTATCTGCCACCTCTTTTCTCTGTTTCTGATTCTAAGCTTTCAAACAAATCTGGAAAAAAATTGACCTTGTTGACAAAAGCATCAAGAATGATGATTTCTAATTTCAGCAGCTTCAGTCCATCTTCCTAATTTGACTTCTTGTAAAATATTTTGGAGAGACAGTAGCATCATAGCAATGAAAACTGGAATAGACCTCAGATAATGGGCACCATAAAATGTTTATTATAATTCTAGCAATAAATATAAGGCACTTTTCTATCTTATATCCCTCTGGGTAATGGGCCAAAAGTATTTTAAGTTTACTAAAGTGGAAATAATTAATCTTTTCTAGAAGGTAGATTAAAATAGCCCCAAATAACATGCTTGATCTATATTGTGGTTATCTTTACTGAATTTCAGCTGAAGTTCAGGGAAAAAGTGTTGCAAGGTGACTTGCAAATTTTACTGTTTTTTATGTTGTTATTTTCCATTAGACAGTTAAACACATTCTGAGTGTCAGGAGCTTTGCCATTAAGACAGGTGATGAAAATATGACAGTGACTACTCTGATGGTTTTAGTTTATGATGCATTTTAAGCTGTGCCTCTTTAACAGTGAAATCCTTCAGCATTTTTTAGTGGGGGATGAACCATCATGTGGTTTGCAAAACTAAATTTCTGTTTCAAAGAGAAGAGTCATGCTTTATATCAACTGGTCAAAGTAGAGAGTATGGGGGGTTTTAGGAGGAAGACCTGAAATTGTACTATGGATAAGCATTTTGACATTTTATTTCATCTCTTCCTGAGGGCAGTTCTTACTCAACATCAAATTTGTACATCAAATTTCTTACTAAAAATCAAATATTCTATCTAGTAGGCTTCCAATATTTATGTAAAGGATAATTATTGAGTAAAAAATTGAAAGATAATAAAATAAACTGTGTCAAACTGGGACCAAAAAAAAAAAAAAACAGTCACTAGCTCTAATGAACATGAGAAAACCTGTATGACTGACAGACATGAATGGGCCTAAAAGTGAGTTGTGTTGGGGCAGTTTTGTTAGTAAGTTTTCTTGATGTTTCTAAAGCTTTTTCTTTTTCTTTTTCCTTTAGAAGCAATGTTAGAAGCGGTAGCTTCCTAGTCTTGGAAACAAAAACCTGCTTAACTTGCTATGAATCTGAACCATAAAAAATATAATACTATCAATTCATGAGAGACCTTAAAATAATTGTGAGTGCTGCTCCCCATGACTGGGGGAGCTTTAAGACTTGATTGCTATTCCTGACTCCTCCATTAGTTTAGGTGAGCTGCTTAATCTCTGTGGGTATTCTTAAAATAAAGAAGGTGGGTTTGATAATCTTTAAATTCACTTCCAGTTCTAAAATTCTTTTGTATTCCTATCCCTATTCCTATTTCCTTCCCTTTTTAGAAACACGAAGACCTTACAGAATTCTTCAGAAGCAATTCTTTTTGTCCTCCTGCTGGCATTAGAAAAAAAAAATTAGAAAGTCTCTCTTTTATCAGAATAGATTATAGGTTCTCATTTTGTGAGCTATTATGTATTTGGGTGGTATTCACCTTCTTTATGCTTCTGAAATAATGGCAAAGCCATGTTTGTGCGCACAGAGTTTCCTTTGATAAAGATAAAAGTAGATTGCAGGAAGCCATGATCATCTCAGTGACAGTCTCTTGAGTTTTTCTGCAGTAATTTATTTCAGAAAAGCTCAATGATTTAATGTACATTAACTCACTGCTCACACAGGCCTGTCTGAGAAGTGGGAATGGCTGGTATTTTACCATTATGTGTCCTTACAGACAGGCAAAGAGGAAGAACCAAAGTGAAATGGAGTGAATTTAATCTGACTAAAAGGCATCTTGGGTTTTCACTCCCTGCTTTGTGGGAAGAGAATACCCAGAGCATATCCCCACACAGCACTTAGCACATCGCATTGCTTTCACTTATTCACGGGACTTTCTCGCCCACTAGGCTCTGAGTTTTTGAAGGACGCTGCCTAGCACACGATGAACTCTGCAATATTTCCTGAAATAACATGGACCTTACCCTGTGAAGTCCAGATTCTTTACTGCAGACCCAGTTTTGCCAGATCTTTGATGTATTTACCAAGGATAGATCCCTGAGGCTCCCATCAAATCCCCAAGTTTCAAGACCTAGGAATATTTGCACAAGTAATTGACTTACTTCAGACTCACATTTTTGTTTATTTTGTGCTCAATTTGGCCATCTTTTAAAAATTGATTAAATGAAGACTTCTCTAGTACCTGATGCCTATATTCCCCAAAGTCACAAAATTTTATTACTTTGACAATAACTGCTGCTGCTGCTGCAAAGTCATATAAGTCGTTTCCGACTCTGCGACCCCATAGACGGCAGCCCACCAGGCTCCCCCGTCCCTGGGATTCTCCAGGCAAGAATACTGGAGTGGAATGCCATTTCCTTCTCCAATGCATGACAGTGAAAAGTGAAAGTGAAGTCGCTCAGTTGTGTCCAACTCTTAGTGACCTCATGAACTGTAGTTTACCAGGCTCCTCCGTCCATGGGGTTCTCCAGGCAAGAGTACTGGAGTGGGGTGCCAGGGCCTTCTCCAGATGTGAAAAAATGTCACGTTGAGATATGTTGTGTACATCAGATTTTTAAATTCTTGGGATGATGGTGATGTTAGTAATACTTGCTGCTTCTTTCTTTGTGATGGGACTATTGTTTTACATGTATTTCTACTTATTTACTTCTCAAAATAATACAGTAAGGGTAGGTATCATCCTCATTTTTCATATGAACAAACTGATAAACATAGACTTAATTTAACTTTGTGCAAAATCAACAGCTAGTTAGAGGCAGTAGGCTTCAAACCCACATAGCCTACATTTAAAATCCGTGCTCATAACTGTGTTTAATTGCTTCTTGGATTTAGTTTTCTTTTCTTTTTTTTTTCACATTAAACAGTTTGGAAGGAAAGCAATGAAATTTTAACAAAGAATTGTTGAATCCTTTGACAGGAGCCCCAGATAAGCAGGCCAAAGTTTAGTTGTGTAGATTATCATTTCTGAAAAGATGCTACCAATGACATGTTACAGATTTTTAGCATTCAAAATTTTAATTCGTGCAGCTTTTTTTTTTTTTTTTTGGATTATTTGCCGGCATACCATCATAGGTTTCTGATATGTAATTATTAGTCATTTGGTTGAGGCATGAATTTGAGTCCTATGTACTCTTGTGATGTGTGGGAAGGAGTCACTGCATAGTAAATATTTACTGTTTTGGCTGCTGGGCATTTAATTCTTTTTGGTGAAGAATTCTAAGTTTCAGCACAGCCATTCCTGCCTCACTCTCAGCTCTGTACATTCAGTGAAGCAGCTCGAGTCCCTCTGCTCCTGCAGCACAGCATATAACCTCAGGTTATTCCAATCAGTCACTTCTGTTCTCCTCATTGCTGTTACCATTTCAGAGATGAACAATGAGACACCTCCCAGGGGGTCTTCACAGCTACACTAGACACTTAAACTCACTTTCACACATCACCCTGCTGCTGGTTTGCTCAGAAGGTTATAGGAGAGAAAACAGCTTGCCTGTGGCATTAGACATGCTTTCTCTGCAAGAGACTTGCAGTGGCCCAGCATAGCAATACGGCCAGGGGCAAGAAAACAAGATCCATATTGTACAGGTGAGAAAGAGAGGCCCTTGAAGAGCCACTGCCTCTCGTGACAAATCTGTAGGTCTAGCTCTCAGGGTCTCTGCAAGGGAGATATCAGTTCCAAGAGTCACTGAACTCAGGGGAGCCCAAAGCATGGCAACCTCATCAGCTGTTCATTTGACATAGTTTTTTACCAGGTCCTGAAGCAAATTGCTAATCAAGCATCATTTTTATTACAAGGAATTCGGTCTAACAATGTAGCTGACTCTTGACTCTTACCAGATGTCTAGGAGAAGAGAGTTAGTCGTTTGGCCCAAGGTCAGATTCTGACTCAGTGGGGGAAATGGTTTTTGTTAACCCTTTATCCATAGGCACTAACTTCTGGGACTATAAAACATGTATCAGGAAATCAGGCTCTGTCCTTGTTGTTAGACTTTAACCTGAAAGGATACATCACAAGGAATTTCTGTAGCCACATTACTGGCACCAGAGAAGAGGCTGTCTTAGAATGGACCTAATCAGACAAAATAGAGCTTGGCAAGAGGCGAAGAAAAACCCGATCCCAGTGGTTTTAATAAGCACTAAAAGCTATTCCACTCCAGGCCTTTTCAGTCATTTAAGTCAAAATTTCACTTTTGGCTTAAGCCACTGAGTTGGGCAAATGGAATCCAATAGAGGAGTATTAAATGAATATATCTACATTGCTGATCACTTCTGTTTATTTTGTTTTGATCGGTGATAGAGGACAGGTTTTTTCTTTTTTTTTTAAATAAAAAAATGGCATCTGTGGAAACATTGCCCAGTGGGTGGTAGATATGATTCTCTTTAATCACATACTAAGGCTTAACAATAAAATAATCAAGGTGAATAAAAATTATAAGAGCTAAATTATCTAAGCTGAATGGCGGCATTAGAGCTGGGTACGCTTTAACTGATTAAATTGATCCACTCATTGCTGTATTCCACAGTTACTGAATATTCTGTGCAGAAGACAAAAGCCTTTTAGCCCTTAGAAATGACCTTTTCATAGACTTTGTGTTAGTCACTCAGTCACGTCCCATGGACTGTAGCCTGTCAGGCTTCTCTGAGTTTGGAATTCTCCAGGCAAGACTACTGGAGTGGGTTGCCATTTCCTTTTCCAGGAGATCTTTCCGACCCAGGGATCGAACCTGGGTCTCCTGCATTGCAGGCAGACTCTCGTCTGAGCCACCAGGGTCAGCCCTTAGAAATGACCAGGTTAAACTTGTTTGACAGAATGCTCCTCTGAGAAGTGGGGACCCAGTGCTTAGTCTTGACTTTGTAACTGGTTAAATAAGGGCAGAGCTGTGTGCTTAACCCTTGCCAGGTTGTTAGGAAATCATACCTGTGAAGCTCCTGGCATCGGGGGTAGCTTTCACACACCCCCACTCTTCTGCACCCCCCCGCCCCCACCAAGTCTTCTGTATGTGGTGGTTCTATCTAGCACAGCCTCTGTTCACCCACGGTGTCAACTGGTTAGCATTCATGGTATTTTTGGACAAGTACAAATCTTGGGATAGAATCAGAGAGCGATTGTCTTAGTCTTTCTGGGCTGCTGTGTCTGACTAGGTGGCTTATAAACAACAGACTTATTCCTCAGAGTTCTGGGGGATGGGAAGTGCAAGATTAGCTGCTGGCTAATTTAGTGTCTGGTGAGAATTTTTAGTCTGGTGAGACTTTAAACATTGGTCAATTAAAAAAATGAAGAAAGGCCACAGCCACAGGGAAGTCACAGGAAAGAGACTCTCCCCCATTGCCCACTCCCCTCCCACCTCCAGCCTGGGCCTCTTGGAGTGGGGTCCCGTGGCCAGACACTGGTTTGGAAGTGGCTTCCTTGACTTGTTAGGGAAGAGTCCTTACTGCCCATTGTGTTTGTGGTCATCTGCCAGCTGTGCCCTGGCATGGATTATACTTGGAGGACTAGAAGCTAGGCTGCTAGCTTCTTTCCCAGCCTTGCTGGCTCTCCTCTTGTTGTGTGGAACTCGGGTTTCCATCTTAAACAACAGAGAAAATGAACATGTTTAATGGGAGCCTTGATGATGCCCCTCTCATCCCAGAGGGAAAGCGAAGTGGAGGGGAACCATTAATCAGCTTCCCAGATGTTCAGACTGCAAGTTTCTGGGAGGAGGCCCAGCTTTTCCACCTGGGACTGCAGTTTCTTTTTCTTAGTCAGTTTTCCCAGCCTATTCCTTGCTGTTCTTAAGAAAAATAGCAAGAGGCGCTGGGCTTCCCAGTGGTTTCTTGGTACACAGATGGCTGTTTTATCATTGTGTCCTCACATGCTGGAGGTGTGGTTAGGTATCTTTCCAGAGCTTCTTTTATAAGGGCACTAATCCCATTCATGAGAGCTCTACCCTGAGTGAGGAACACAAAGAGCCTGAAGGAGCAAATATACTTTTGTCTTCCACATCCTTTAAAATTCATTCATTGAAGATATTTCCCTTCAACTGTCCAAAAAGGAACTTTTCTGATTATTCATATGTAATACAAACTTTATTGGCCTAGAAGTTAAATTGCATGATTCCATATGCCTGTCAACATTTCAAATGTGATTGAAAGTTAAAAGTTCTGTCCCTGGGATTGAAATTTCCGGGAGTACTGCATGCAGGTAGAAAGGGAGGTATTGACACCGGCTTCTTTCATCCCATGCCTGAGTGTTTACTTTTCTCTAGATGCCTGGTAACCATGATTTCTGACTCCTTTGGGATTAAAGAGGGGTGATGGGTGAAGTGAAGATGTAAAAAGGGCAGGGAAGTTTTTTCTTTCTTGATGCTATGAAAATTACCCTCATGTTCTTTGGAGTTTGAAAGTGAAGTGAAAATGTTAGTCACTCAGTTGTGTCCAACTCTTTGTGACCCCATGGACTGTGGTCCACCAGGCTCCTCTGTCCATGGAATTTTCCAGGCAAGAATACTGGAGTGGGTAGCCATTCCCTTCTCCAGGGGATCTTTCCAACCCAGGGATCAAACCCAGGTTTCCCATGTTGCAGGAAGATTTTTTACCATCTGAGACGGGGAGCTTGGTGAATGCTTAAGTGTAACTCTCTGGGCTGTGGGACTTATATATGGCTTCTTTATAGGTGTTCCATTTTCTGGAGACCTCTTATCCAGAGCTACCTTGACAAAGAAACGTGTCTCTTTATTATTCCTTGTCACCTACAGGTTCTTCAAGCCCCTGAGAATTCAACTATTCACATTTAGCTACTTTATGCTGGAGACTCATTATCTTTCTATCCTATCCTCTTAGACAAGACCTAAAATAACCCCACTCTAGTGTTCTCTTAATGGCACCCCACTCCAGCACTCTTGCCTGGAAATTCCCATGGACAGAGGAGCCTGGTGGGCCGCAGTCCATGGGGTCTCTAAGAGTCGGACATGACTGAGTGACTTCACTTTCACTTTCTACTTTCATGTATTGGAGAAGGAAATGGCAACCTACTCCTGTGTTCTTGCCTGGAGAATCCAAGGGACGAGGGAGCCTGGTGGGCTGCTGTCTGTGGGGTTGCACAGAGTCGGACACGACTGAAGCAACTTAGCAGCAGCAGCAGCAGCAGCAGCAGATTCTCTTGCACATGGCTCCCAGAAAACCCTGTAGAATCTTTTGTCTGGATGCATTCTAGGTGGGCAGGATAAGTCACCAGACTGCTGTCTCACTTTTGCTCTGCCACCAATGCTTTAGCTTTAGGTTTCTTAGACATGAGTCAGATATTAATTCAATCTATCTCCCACTCTGAAATAGCAGTTATTAGGCTTTCTGAGTACACCTGCTGAAGGTTTTTCACTAGATTGAAGGCAAGGAGAGACAAGTATTTCCTTAATTTTAAAAAAAAGTTTGGGTTCAAATAGCTCTATCAAAAAAAAATTTTTTAAAACTATCTTCACTCTTGATCTTTTATACTTTGAATGTGGGTGAGGGATTGAAGAACTGTCTAATTCTAATGGTTTCAAATACATTTTTATGAATGTCAACTTTAATGAAGTATGTTATATTTGATTAAATGCACCTATTTTAAGTGTACAGTTCAGTGGGTTTTTGACAAATAGGTCCAGTCATATAATGTCCATCATAATCAACATATAGAACATTTTTAATACCCTAAAAAACTCCCTCATGCTCTGGTGAAGTTAACTCACTACCCAACCCTGGATTTAGGGTGATATAATCTAATTTTGACACTGTAGCTTAGATTAGCCTTTTCTGAAATTTCCTCAAAAGTGAAATCACACAATATATATCCTTTTATATCTTCTTTTGCCAAATAGAATATTTTGGGAATTCAACCACAATGATTCATTCAATTTTTTTTTTTCTGAATAGTATTATGTTGTATGGTTATACTGTGATTTGTTTATACATTTCTGTTTGTGGCTATGTGGCATCTTTTCATTTTTTTGCTATTACAAATAAAGTTGCTATGGCAAAGTCTGAGGTAAAGGTATTCTCTCTATGGGATTCATTCTAGTTTATCTTTGTTTGAAGCTTTTATTTGGTTTAAAAAGCAGCAGTTTTTTACATTGTCATAGAAGATAAACTGTGACTTAATGCCCATGATGTAAATACCTTATTTTGTTTACTCATGTGCTGCTATGTTTAATATCCCTTTGCAATCCAGATAGAAATAACATAAATATATGGGTCACCTTTGGGACATTGGTCCATTAGTTGTGAATGAGTACTTTATAACCTTGTAGGAATCCCTGGAATGTGTACCTCTCCATCTTCATGTGGAGATTTTGATCTAGGTCTTCCCAGGCAGACACAACTAGTTGATAAAAATGAGCCACCAATACTCTAATGCCTTCCAGTTCATCCTCCTGGGTGTCTCCAATCTACTGTTTGCCTGGCCATAGACTCTAGGCTATGGATCTTGCTATTAACTCTTCCTGCAATTCTAGACATGTCCGTGGTATTTGGTTGTCATAAGCTTAGATGCTTAGCTGTCCTTCAGAGACTTGGCTCAGAACTTCCCTACCTACAGTCACCTAGTGTAGGTTACTGTCCCCTGGTTCAGTCCAGATTCGAAGTTCTGCTTGGTCCCCCAAAAGGTAGGTGTTTAGATATAGATGCTTGAAATTGCATCACATAAGAAAAAAATGGAAGGAAATGGACATATTCAGCAAAATGGAATGAAAACTAGACATAGATAAGATTGCTCTCTGAGGCCTGATGAGAAAGAGTTTGAGTAACCTCTGGGAGTTGATGATGGACAGGGAGGCCTGGCATGCAGCAGTCCATGGGGTCATAAAGAGTTGGACATGACTGAGCGACTGAACTGGCTGACTGATGAGAAAGAACATGTTGATTTGTACCCCTCTCCTCACTTTGGGGGAGTGCTCCAAAGTATACAACTAGGATCACTGGGTACAAGATTTGGGAATTACATTTTGTCATGGTCATCAGAATTAACTAAAAATGAAACAAAATCGACTAAAAATAGAATGGGCTGTAATTGAGAAGTAGGAAGATAATGTCATTGCAGGTGTTTTAAGGTTAGACACTGGGTGAGAATTAATAGCATGGTTGGATTAAATAAGCAAAGTTCCTTCTGAGATTTTATGAATCTCTTTTGAGTGTCTTTTTATAGGAAACTGCTCAGGCATACTATTGGCTGATATAATTTCTTTATTTCTTCAACTGCTAGGAGAGGATTGGTAGGACACTGGCAGAATTCATTTAGAGAACTAGAAAGAGGAAGAGTGAAGGTATGAGATGGAAAAGTTACAAAACAAGTAAATAAACCAACATTATGTTTAAAAATAGCTATGTGNCTTGGACTGCAAGGAGATCCAACCAGTCCATTCTGAAGATCAGCCCTGGGATTTCTTTGGAAGGAATGATGCTAAAGCTGAAACTCCAGTACTTTGGCCACCTCATGCGAAGAGTTGACTCATTGGAAACGACTCGGATGCTGGGAGGGATTGGGGGCAGGAGGAGAAGGGGACGACAGAGAATGAGATGGCTGGATGGCATCACTGACTTGATGGACGTGAGTCTGAGTGAACTCCAGGAGATGGTGATGGAAAGGGAGGCCTGGCGTGCTGTGATTCATGGGGTCGCAAAGAGTTGGACACGACTGAGCGACTGAACTGAACTGAGGCTCCTCTGCCCATGGGAATTTCCAGGCAAGAGTACTGGAGTGGGTTGCCAGTGCCTTCTCCAATTGCTAAACCGTCAAAGTTTATTTATCTATTTTTGTCTTATTATAGGAAATCTGAAGATGTTTGGGTCTTATAGTAAATATGTTTTAAACCACACTGTAGAAAATATGTGCTGAGGAGCTATATGTTCCTAGAAATTATGAAATATAATCCTAAATTTGCTAATAAAATATATTGGTAGAGCAAAAAAAAAAAAAAGCCAGAGAAAGGAAACTCAGTCATTAACCAGAAAAGGCTCAGTCTAAAATAATGGATATTATTCATTTGCTAAAATCTTTCAGTTAATATTGTTTTTATTCAAAAACTGTTACATTATTTTCACCTATAAATCTATTTGAAATCAGCTGAATTTTTCTTAGTGTTTGGAAATTTTCAAAAGGAGAATCTGTCCACACATACCTTATTACCAAAACAGAATAATTGGACATTCACTTTTACAACAAAAAGTAAAATCCACTTAATCATCACTTAAGGAAGATTAAAAATATATATTGTAGAGCAAAAAAAAAAAAAAAAAGCCAGAGAAAGGAAACTCAGTCATTAACCAGAAAAGGCTCAGTCTAAAATAATGGATATTATTCATTTGCTAAAATCTTTCAGTTAATATTGTTTTTATTCAAAAACTGTTACATTATTTTCACCTATAAATCTATTTGAAATCAGCTGAATTTTTCTTAGTGTTTGGAAATTTTCAAAAGGAGAATCTGTCCACACATACCTTATTACCAAAACAGAATAATTGGACATTCACTTTTACAACAAAAAGTAAAATCCACTTAATCATCACTTAAGGAAGATTAAAAATTTATAGGCAAGTTTGCCTTTGTATTACTATTTTTAAATAACTGCATTTAGTTATCACATCAGGAAGAAGTATGAAGCAAGAAAAATCCTATAAAAGATACAAACATCAGCTTCTGAACTCCATGGAACAGCACCATATACATAGAAGTCACTGGTACACTGTACTCAGGATTATCCAATCAATATTGTTGAAAAAGCCGAAGATTTATTGTTAAAAATTTTTTTCCCAGGCTCTGATAGGAATAAGTCACATATAAAGCTCTGTCTCTATGACCTCAGTAGGTACCCGAAAGTAAACTTTATAAAGTTTTTTCGAAACTTATGGCCAATTGTTGAGTTTTTCTAACTTCCACAGGAACAGGTCTTATTTTGAGCTTGGTTTTGACTTATTTTCTTGTTTTTTTTTTTCCCCCCAGGTCATTTCACTCTTTACTTCAGAGTTTGGTGAAACATAAGATTAGATTCATAATATTTGCACTATCATACTGAAGGCTCCATTGGTTATGAACACTTCACCAATATATTTCCAAGTGTGCTAACCCAGTAGCAACTTATGGCTATAAGCATTGTATTTTATGATTTAGAAATGATGCTTTTAACAACTTGCAGTTCTGACCTTTTACTAGCTCATTTCTCTGTCTTATGTCCCCATAGATCACACACACATAAGGCAACATATAACATATAATAATTGAATGTGTGATATCCACAGTTGCTGCCATGTGTTCTTTTAGCTGTCTGCCAGCCTCCCTGTAAGAAAGGTGGTCACTGCATGAGAAATAATGTGTGCACCTGTCCTGAAGGAGACACTGGTAGGAGATGCCAAAAAAGTAAGACACCGCTAAATATGTTTGCCAGCTACAGGTAAAGCAAACATACTAAACAGCAAAACTATTGATATTTAAGGACTAATACTTCATCCCTTTATTTCCAGGTATCTGTGTTCCCATGTGCATTAATGGAGGAAAGTGTGTGGGACCAGACCTTTGCTCTTGTACTTCTGGCTGGACAGGGAAACAGTGCAACACATGTAAGGGAAATGCCCTTAAAAGGCTAAAGTCCACATGGGAACGTAAAGCAGGACTTCAGACAAAGAGCATGCTCCTTGTTTTTTGTTTCCTTGCCTTTTTATTTTTCCTTATTTAGTCCTACTTTAGAAGTTATCTTTTTTCTTTTTTGGAATTTATCTTTTTTATTTCACTCCTCTTCCATTTCCCTGTGCAAAGCAATCTTCCTTCCATTGGTTTATTACTGGACTTGCCTAAACTTCTAAATCAAAAAGGTCCTAATTTCCTTACAAAAGATGTATGAGCTTTCCTAGGAAATTCACAATTAGCATAAGTTGCATCAGTGTTTCAACTTTAAAACTGTTTTCCATAAATGTCTCTTGGAATGTCAACATCAAACTCCTCTGTCTTATATCAAAATAAATCACTTAATTTAAAAAATATATTTAAATTGAGTAAAATGCCAGTTCCTCTGAACTCTTTCTAATTAGCAGAGGTACAGGGTATCCTATATTTTCCAGTCTATTCAATACGGTTGCCAGGATAAATGATATGAATTTAAGCCTTGGTCTCAGTTATAAGTAGGAGTCAGGGGAAGCTTTTTTAAAAAAATGACTGATTTCTTGGCCCTGTCTCAGACCAGTTCAGAACCTCTTGAGAGGTTTTATTGCTTTCAATCTAGTTTTTGAGATGTTGGCAGCTCTCATTCAAATGTTTCATTTTTTCCTAAAAGTCTAACAATGGGAAAAAGGGGAAAAATTCTTTAATCATTGATTTTTAACTGTTTCTCTTTTTTCGTTAATGAAAATTTTTGTGGCTTATGGTAGGATTTGACTAGTAAATTAAGTTTTAAACTTATTTACTTTTCCATTTGCAGCAATCTGCTTTCAGAAATGTAAAAATGGTGGTGACTGTATTGCTCCCAGCATATGCCATTGTCCTACCACATGGGCAGGAGCACGGTGTCAAATACGTAAGCCTACAGAACTCATTTGAATCTATTGTAATTATTAAATAAAGTATAGCTTTAAAAGAAATACATATAGAAAAATAAATCCCAGTATGCTGATCCATTAAAGTTTTAGAAATGGAGGAATGTCTTATCCATCTCTATATCTATTTTAAAAGGAATGTATGGTATGTTATATTAATGTTTCGTGTAACTTAGAAAGATCCAAAGTTCAGTCTGTGGGGTGTCAGTGAATTCCTCTTAGGTGGACTTAAGAAATTGTTTTTCATTTTAAAAGATTTTTCTTTTTCTTCCAGTTTTATTGCAATATAGTTGACATTCTGCACTTTATAAGGTATACAACATAATGATTTTACTTACATACATCATAAAATGATGACCACAATGTTTAGTGAATATTCATCTCATATATGTACAACATTAAAGAATTTTTTATAAAAGTATCTTTCCCTTGTGATGAGAACTTTTACTCTCTTATAAGCTTTTGTATATAATGCACAGCGGTGTTAATTATATTTATCGTGTTGTACATTTCATCCCCAGTACTTATTTAACTAGAAGCTTGTAGCTTTTGACTGCTTTCCTCCAAGGGGGAATTAGATGAAGAAGGTTTATATTATAGGGTAGATATATATCATGGAGATCAGAGAAAATGTAAAAAAATTTTTTTAAATAAATCTCTCCAAATTCCTTTACCCAGAACTAGTTTCTGCCTTGATTTTCTCATCTTAGCTATTTCCACTTTTAGTCATAAATTTTTACATAGATGGGATCTCATGTATAGAAAATCAAATTTTATGCAATTTTGAAATTTATGTAAACTTGAAATAACATCTTAAAATATTAACATTGACTTAATGAGAAAAACAGAAAATCTCCTCAAAGTACTTTCAAATGTTCAATAACTACATAATATCAAAACTGGTAATGCAAATGTATTATAAACTGAAATTATACAATTATAAAATGACTGTACTTTTTTACTAAAAATACCTGCTCTGCTTTTCTGTATGCTTGAATCACACACATTTCCATTTGTCAGAGATTCTGCATATAATTTTTACAACTCTTGGAGTTTATTATTAATCACTACTCACTTCTCAATCGAGAAAATATTTTCAAAGAATTCATTAAGTGTTGGTACTTATGTAAGAAATATGTGCTCAAAAATCAGTAATTCACATTGAAAGTTAGATGTGATAAAATGCTATAAAAAGGAACACTCAACCTCGATTTGGCCTACTCATTCTGGAGAGGGGCTGTGTGGACTATGAGAGAGAATGATGAGATGCTAAAAGCACATTAATGTGAACATATGCTCCAGTGATTGTGAACTCAGGTACTCTGAGCACAGTCTGAAGATGTGCACCCTGTTTCTGCACTTTGTAGCTTCTGTGTGAGTTTTTAAAAGTCCCCTTCCTCAAAAATGCTTTACTTCTTTCTATCTGGAAACTGTCTAAATATTGATTATGTTATTTATACCAGTTGTTTTACTGCCATCTTCTGGAAAAATTGTTGTAATAAATATTAAATCTATGATGTCTGTGATATGAACAGTGTTTAGTTAGCTGTGGAACCTCGTCCTTTACACAGTCTCCTCAGCTGTACACAATAGCTCTGATAAAAACATACCTTTCAATGCTGCATTTACACTAAAGGGAGTATTATTCTTATATATGCAAGCTTGAAATATGAGCTATTTAAACATACTTCTCCCGTGAAAAATAACTGTATTGTATATAATTTTACATTATGCCTATATTTAGTCAGTATTACTTAAAAGTGCTTCGGAGTCCTTAGAACATAATTTTAAATGTTATATTAAATTCCATAATATAAATATTATAATTCACTTGACCTTTCCTCTCATGTTGAACATTTCTGTTATTTACAAACTGCTACTATTTTAAGAATTTTTCTCTATAGGTGGGTAGGTAGGTAAATGATAGCAGAAAGAAAAAGACAAAAGATAAATAAATATTGAAATAGATATAGGTATTTTAAAACTGCATAGAAAGAGATTTTAAAGAAGAAATTTCTAGTACAGATAATATGAAAATCTTTAGGAAGCTTCCAATAGAGTTTTTTCACATTAAAATTCCATTAGTAGTACATAAAATTATGTTTTTCCATATGTTTTTCAGTACTGAGTTGCCCTTTTAAATTTTCACTAAAAAAGCTTTATGAAAAAGCAAATTACGAATGCTGATTTGAATCTCCTCTCTAAAGAAAACAAAAAGATATGTTTTGAATACTTTAAAATATAGCCAATGAAAATGTTTGCTTTAATAATATTGATATCTTTATGAAATAGTGAAACTGTTGTGTTGCATTTGGGGGTGTTTGGTCTTTTGATGTCTGCATATGTGGGTGTTTGCATACTGGTTGCAGAAATATAGTAGCGCAATTGGTCATTCATTGATTCTTTGGAATCAATGGCCTTTGGAATTGTCTGAAGCATTTGTGTTAAAAGACAGTAACTGTGGTACATATACACAATGGAGTATTACTCAGCTATTAAAAAGAATACATTTGAATCAGTTTTAATGAGGTGGATGACGCTGGAGCCGATTATACAGAGTGAAGTAAGCCAGAAAGAAAAACATCAATACAGTATACTTACACATATATATGGAATTTAGAATGATGGTAATGATAAACCTGTACGCAAGACAGCAAAAGAGACACAGTTGTATAGAATGGCCTTTTGGACTCTGTGGGAGAGGGAGAGGGTGGGATGGGTTGGCAGAGTGGCAATGTAACATGTGTGATATCATAAGCGAAATGAATTGCCAGTCCAGGTTTGATGCAGGATGCAGGATGCTAGGGACTGATGCACGGGGATAATCCAGAGAGAGGGTGTGGGGCAGGAGGGTGGAGGAGGGGGTCGGGATTGGGAGTTCATGTACACTCATGGCTAATTCATGTCAGTGTGTAACAAAACAAATACAGTATTGTAAAGCAAAACAAACTAAAAAATAAAAATTAATTAATTAGAAAAAAAAAAAAGACAGTAACTGTAAAAACGTGTATTACAGCAATTTGCAATCAAAAGTGTCTTTATGGAGGCAGATGTGTACTCTCCAACATATGTTCTTGCCTTACTGGAGAACAAAGAATATTCTGCAGTCAAAAGTGAAAAGAATATACAGGTATTTTACATTTAAACAAAGAATGTATTAGATATTGACACCTGCCATCAACTGGGATATTCAGACACAGTAATTTATACCTATTTGTTAATGCTTTTTGTTCTTTCACTTCTAAAATAGAAAATATACAAGATTTTACTGTTTTCCTCTAAAACTAGAAATCATATCATTTTTGAGTCATTATAGAGTTGTTACTCAGAATTTTCACGTGCGCTTATGGAATTTCAGCATGTTGATAACAACCATCAAACATTATGTAATATTTCATGACACCAGAGCTGAAAGAGAGCAAGTATCTCACAATATAGATTTAAGACACTAATAATTTATATTTGGTCAAATACTAGTTAAAAAGACCACCTTCACCCTTTAAAAATTTTTTACCACCTTTACATCAGAGAATCAGTACTTCATTGATGGGGGGAGGCGTGTCTCTAAACATGTTCAGTGGATCATGTGCCACTGAAGCACTGAATATCCTCATTCCTTTCCTTGATGATAGTTCTCTCTTCATTTGCATTCATGCATGCCAAGTCGCTTCAGTCCTGTCCAGCTCTTTGCAAACATGGACTGTTGCCTGCCAGTCTCCTCTGTCCACGAGATTTCTCAGGCAAGAATACTGGAGTGGGTCGCCATGCCCTCCTCCAGGGGACCTTCCCAACTCAGGGATGCAACTCACATCTACTCAGGGATGTGACTCACATCTCTTGTGTCTTCTGCATTGTTAAGCAGGTTCCGTACAACTAACACAACCTGGGAAGCCCCTCTCTTCATGTACTTGATGTATGTTCAGTTGTGTCCTACTCTTTGTGACTCTGTGGACTGTAGCCCACCAGGCTCCTCTGTCCATGGGATTTTTTAGGGAAAAATAACTGGCGTAAGTTGCCAAAAAACCATTTCAGGGTAAACAATTTTAAAAACTCTTCATATCATTAGAATTAGGATTTCTTTGTATTTTGAAAATCAAGAAAGCAATAAGACTTCTTGCAGTTTCTGAAGCTCCCCTCCCCCAAGTAAATTATAAGGCCAGTGCATGTAAATATATATTTTACAATTTTCTATGATTGTAAAATGCACTTGTAAAGTGAATTTTTTAGGCCTCCAATCTTAAATTTCTAAATATAACTAGCCAAGGTATTTTTTCAGTCCTGATTCCTATACAATCACCAAAAAAAGAAAAAAAGAAAAATTGCAGAACTCTCCAAAAATTTCTTAATCTATTGGTTTAGTTCCTAAGTTGTGTCCAACTCTTGTGACCCCACAGACTGTAGCCTGCCAGGCTCCTCTCTCCATGGGATTCTCCAAGCAAGAATACTGGAGTGAGTTGCCATTTCCTTCTCCAGGGGATCTTCCCCACCCAGGGATCGAACCCGGGTCTCCTGCACTGCAGGCAGATTCTTTATCAACTGAGCTACTATCTATTAGATTTCTGTTTAAAAAGCAATTATATGCTATTTAACACTTCAAAAACTCCAAGGGTCTTGAATATCAAAGTACTCTGGAGTATATTATATTTTGAAAAATGATAAGGAATTTTATTCCTGAAGATACTGAATCAGACTGGCTTGGTGGCAAAGTAGATATGCATATCTATCTTTCTCCTAGCACTGGTGTTCCTCATGGAAGGATACGATCTCTGTTTTGAGAAAAACAAGATCATAATAGTATTATGGTTTGAAAACTAGAAAACAAAAGTTACTGAGTATTTGATCAGCTATTATTGAGAAAAATTAATATTCTAATATAATAGTTTGAGTTTCCTGGATTTGAAGGCAGTCTGAATATACTTCGAGATTTTTTTATGGCACAGATAACCCTATGACCTCAAAAGCTTTCAAGTCCACTTTGACATACTAAACTACTTCTCTATGTTCTATTTTGATGTATTTCTTTACTGTCTGAATCCTTGCTCATATGACTACTAGCAGATCATCATCCCCATTTATGTTTCTGAGATCCGTCTGGAACCATATTAAGGAAAGAAAAAATATGAGGTCATGGGGCAAACAAAACAAAAAGAGTTAGCTCAAGGACCACATGGCCTGCTCTATTGTACCTGCTCTTCCAAGCTCTTACGGGTTGCTAGAATTTCAATGAAAGAGACAAAGAATTACTGGCTAGAAAGAAGACACGGAGAAAGAGGAAATGGGGAAGGGAAGTGCTAAAGAGGGTAATTTGATGAACAGCTTTGAGAGATTTCATAACTTGCTGCCTAACTGCCAAGTGTATTTCCTACATCCCTGCCACTTGTTTGCTCTGTGACCTTGGGCAAGGTATTAAACCCCACCCTGAGCCTTAATTGTTTTCATCTGTAATATGGAGCTTATATGAGGTTGTCATAAGATTAACAGAGAAGGCAATGGCACCCTACTCCAGCACTCTTGCCTGGAAAATCCCATGGATGGAGGAGCCTGGTAGGCTGCAGTCCACGGGGTTGCTGAGGGTCGGACACGACTGAGCGACTTCACTTTCACTTTCATGCATTGGAGAAGGAAATGGCAACCCACTCCAGTGTTCTTGCCTGGAGAATCCCAGGGACGGGGGACCCTGGTGGGCTGCCGTCTATGGGGTTGCACAGAGTCGGACACGACTAAAGCGACTTAGCAGCAGCAGCAGCAGCATAGCATTAAATATGTTAAAATATGTGAAGTACCTAGAACAGTGCCTGGTATGTAGAAAACATTATGTAAGTTTGTTGGTGGTTACATTGAATAGAGGAATACAGAGAGGTGGAGAAAGAAAAGGATGGACAAAGAGACTTGAGAGGAAATTTTGCAATACATGAATGTCAAAAGTCTTTTCCTGGAGAATATAAAAATACTTATTTGGTTTTATTAAGCATGGATATTTCTTGAATATAACCCTTTACCAAGATGGAATCATATACAATTGTATGCAAGCTCCATTAAGTCGCAGGTATTTTGACATTTAAATATGATCTTGATTAGATCTCAGTTTTGTGAGAGCAGTTCTTAGTCTCTAGTGCTTTATGTCAGGAGGAAGAAGGTAGGAAATAATGAGTCAGAATTACCTAGTTTTCTAATATTCTTTGAAACTTAATTTCCCTCTTTCTACTGAGGTCAAATACCATTGAGTAATATCAAGTATAAGAATGGACATTTTTATTCAGAAGAAGTTGAAGTTAACTACTAATACTTGAAGTTTATTTGAACATTATTCCTAAAGCTTTTTTAAAGGTCAAAGAAACTAATAAAAACAGACTAGTCTTAGTTGTCATTGTTAGAGAAAAGGAAAAGAGAAATCCAGATAATCAAAATTTTACTTTGACATGTGATTTGTTATTAACATATTGAAACGATGTTTCTGACTGTCACAATATTTAATAAACTGAATATTTTCCCTGTCTTTACTGTGACAGTGTCTTTATCATCTGGGAACAGTCAGCATCACAGAAGGCATCTGACGTATCCAGATATAAAGTGTTAATGCAAAATTAGGAACTCTCAGGACTGTTGCAAGAGCCTTGGTGGGGATGGGGGAGGCTAGGGAAGAGGTCAGAAAGCAGCTGCTGAAGGTCAGAGAAATTGAGAAAGAAGATGTCACTTTAATTCCAAGCATCTAACAGCAAACACCTTTGAAGAAATAATGGCATCCTATTCATGTCCAGCTTCTAATTCTCTGGAAGGCTCTTTTCGTTGGTGAACTCTAACCCAGAACCACACAGAGAAGGGGTTCCGGAAAATGTAGCTCCTAGCCTTAGGAGGAAGTGACAGTGATGCCAAGGGAACAAAGTGAGCTCACACGGGACATATTGAAAGCTCTGCATCTTACTGCTTTGGGCTATATTCTGGAGATAAAGCTATTACTTTTCAGTGATAAAAAACCATGTTTAGTTTGGTCTGTTTATTTTTCATCTTCTCTTTCTGCTGCTCTGACGTGTACCATTTCTGGAGAGCAGGGAAGAAATAATGGAATTTGGAGTTTTAAAAGACTCACTTGGTCACTATGCTTTCCATGTAAAGGTCTTTTATTCATCCATTCTTTTCAGTACCATGATCTATTTTGATGCAGAAACGAGAGAAACGGTCATAAAATCAAATCCGCCTATAATCAAGAGATTTGAATACTTCATAAAAGAAATTAGATTGACATGATTGTTAAAGAAGTGGGAATGTCAACAAAGAATATACAAATAACTGAAAGCTCTATTTCAGAAATGCAAATAATTATACATTAACTAGAGTGATAACACTTTTTTTCTATATTTGACCTCAAACTTCATTATCTTGTTCAAAAAACATTTTAATTTGAACATGCCTATTAAATCATATGAGTTTACAAAACTCATTTTGTTTTAAATGGAAAGACAGCATTCCTAGGCCATGTGTACAATTACAAGACAAAGTAAGACATTGTTAGAATAAAATTATTGCCTAACTTTGATAAGAATCTAAGCATTCAGTGTCGGATTTAAAGAGATTTTACCATTTCATCTTTGCTGAAAGATAAAGAATCATTTAAGAGACTATAACATGTTTTACTATGTCTTATTTTATTACCAAAAATATAGAAATACAAATGTAGTATAAACCTTTAATAATTTGCATGTGGTTAAATTTGTAATCTGTTGTGAAAATAAGTGCTAGAAAGAAAAAAGTACTTGAGATGAAAGTGAATAATTTTTTCAAGTTAATAACTAGAATTAAAATTCCTATAGAAGCTGTCATAATGAAATACCTATAATTTTTATATCTGCTTCTGCCTTCTTTGCTCAGTATATAGCATCGCAATTTTATTAGTAACCTTACTAAGCTGATCTTCAATGTATATTTTTTATAGTTAAAAAGTTATAATAGCTCAAGGATTTATCTTGAAATGTCTAAACCAGGATTTTAAAATCTTCATAAATGTTTTCTAGATCCACACCAAGACTCTCAAGCTGCAATTAAAATATTAATCAGTAGACTATGCATTTATAATAGATTTAATGGACCTGTATAGGCTAATAATGAAGAAATGCTATGGTTTATAGGTTACAGATTTTATATAAAAGCACTCCTTATGAAAGCTAATGACTCATGCAAATGGAAGTAATGTTTTAGAAATATAATGTGAATTTTGAAAAGCAAGTAATTTGATAAATTTATGGAGAAGTAATTTAGTTTTTATTTCTTGGTTATATTTTCACATCTATTAACTTGAAAAATCTTTTATCCCAAATCTATTTGGAGAATATTTTGAAGATAATGAGTGTTTGAGAATTTAAGCAAAAGTATTTCAACATGTGTAACTTCCAGTGTTTATGTCATCTTCCAAAAAAGAATTCTGATCTTAAACATTGTTTAATATGCTTGGCTATTTTGTGTTTATTCGTGTTAACATTTAAATGAAATATTTGAATTATCAAATATTTTTAACCTTTCTTTGTCCCTCTAGAGCTGGGGAGACCTGGGTTTTAATTCAACCCCAAATCTTCATGCTATCTTTTCCCAGTTATGTGGACTTGCACAAAGAGCTTCTATATTTAATTCCTTCATTTGTAAGATATGGATAAATAATTCTCATTTCAGAGATTAGCTCATTTTAATTTAAAATGAGATAATTATAAATAATTTTTCACAATGCCATCTAATAAATGCCCAATATATGAGTGTTATTATTTGTTTTTTGTTGCTAAAAATGAATTAGTGGAACCACTAGGCTGAGGAAAAGATGACCGACTCCTCTATTTGGGTTTTTGGTTTTCCAATGATTATTGTATATTGGTGTTTCTTGTTCCAGACTAAAGAGTTTACTTTTAAAAAGCACTGATTAAACAATATGTAAGTCAAAAGCAAGATAAAATAAGTGGATGTAAATTTTCAATCAACTCTGGCATACAGTTATTTAAAATTGAGGACAGTCTTGTCCATCAATGTGAAAACAAACTTAACCTCAGCTGTCAATCTTTTAAAAATGTTGTAACTGCCAGATGGAATTAGCAGAGTTTCACCTGCAGATGGCGCTAGATCCTTATTCCCCAGATAGCACACACGCAATGCAAAACGACCACTGGGTAAGACAGCGTATTAAACATTTAATGCAGACATGACATCTTTCTAAAATAAATTTCTTTGCTAACACAGCATCGGTCTTTCTTGTGACCAAGACATCTGTTACACCTGGTGATTAATCAATAATTTAGCCACTTGGCTGACTGCAGTTAACAATTCCCATTGTGCTAGTAAGGGACGAATTGCGTTTGAAGATTTAGTGACAATCTATACTCATTGGCAAAGACTCTGATGCTGGGAGGGATTGGGGGCAGGAGAAAAAGGGGACGACAGAGGATGAGATGGCATCACCGACTCGATGGACATGAGTCTGAGTGAACTCAGGGAGTTGGTGAACAGGGAGGCCTGGCATGCTGCAATTCATGAGGTCGCAGAGTCGGACGCAACTGAGTATGAACTGAAACTGAACTGATATGAGATTTAAATTGCTGTGAGAATTATTAGGGTAAGCAGAAAACTTTTGTTTTTGATACCTACATTGAACTTGGAAAAGTCTAGCAATGAAAATGGCCAGTACTTTCAGGTATTTCAAAGTTTTTTTCTCCTATTATTGACAAATAAGTCCCATATGTGGTACACCTTGAGAGGAAAAAAAGGCTTTGTAAAGGATGATGATTTCCTGAATACACTCCTTCTTGGCACTATAATTTTATCTGAAGTAAGCAGGTTCCCCCCAGCTATACGTCTTACATATGACAATACCTGGAAAGTCTTTGACTTGAGAGACTAGAAACTCGAGAAAAGTATTAAGACTTACTGTACACAAACAGTATAGTGAAAGTAATTCCATTGTATTTCCCAACTCTCTCAGATAGGCAGAAAGATAAATAGATCATATACTGTACATACATAGATTCTAACATCAAACTTAAATCTTGCTCACCAAGTAACTGGGGCCCTTGCTAATGTGACTGAGAGATACTGTTAGGACCTAGTTTAGATCCTCATTCTAAGATCTCAGGATCTTCATCTGCATTTTCTTTACTGCTTTGGTTCAATTCTGCCTGAGCTGGGATGTTCTCTCTTGGTTTGAGGGCTCTGATTATGAATCAAAGGAAATTCTTAGGGTTTGTGTTTCCATGCCTCCAAGCTGTGTTTTTAGCCATCAAGACCTGTCAATGTATGACAAAAACCACTACAATATTGTAAAGAATTAGCCTCCAATTAAAAAAAAAAAAAAGACCTGGCATTCTTTTCTAAGGATGATCTTGATGATATCCCCATGTTAGTTTATGGAGACGGCATCTTCAAGGTGCTTCATCTATGAAGCAACCCCTTTGTTGCCATATCAGTGTCCTCTGCTGATGCACTCTCACTGATGACTTGCAATTTCTGAGGACTCCAGAAATAAACAGGACTTTTTTTCAAATTCTTTTTTGTGACAATAGTCAAAAAAGCTCCTTTGGAGCTGACCTGAAATCTATCTCCCCATATTAAAGAGTCAAGCCATTTTCAGTGTAATGTCATCATCAATGCACCCTGCCTGTAGCATTACAAGTGAAATAAATAAAGCATCAGAAATGCTATGGATAGTCTGACCCCTTCATTTTCTACACAGTGGGCTGCAAAGAAGAGGAGAATGGTTCAAACCAAGAAAAAAACACAAAGTAGTAGCATAACTTGGTAAAAAAAAAAAAAACCTGGGGCACCTTCTCATAGCATTTTTATCATGTCTCACATGAGTGATAGAAAAATATTCTGAAAAAAATTTTAGTTTTCTTTTTCTCCCCAGAAAAGAAGAAACAGCTGTAGGAAATGGAAATTGACCTCACCAGAAATAAAACTTGAATTGCTCATTTTGAGGGTTGGCATACGGCTGTGTGCTTGGCTCTGCAGAGCAAGAGTGGGATTTTTCTAGAGCCATATGGTTGGAATCAAGAAGGGCAACGAGTTAAAGCAGACAGAAGGCAGTTTACGGGTAATGACAAAGTCCTGAAGCACAATATATTCTAGAATGTTTCCAATCTTAGATTTACATTGAAAAGGAGGGGGCTGCCAAGAGATGCACTGAGGTATTTTTCTCCTGAAATGAGAAAACAAGGATCCCAGACTGTACTACCTGTCAGCTCTGCTTAGATGACCTTACCTTCCAGTCATGTTAAACCAAATGATTAAGAGAAATGTCCTGTTTCTAATTGTTTTGAACATCATGGTAAGTCTTCCAAACCAGTATTATTGAGTTTCCACTGAAACAGAAAATTCCTTCATTAACCCATACAGACAGGTTGATAACAGGCTCTGCCAGTCTGTATTACTAAGCACTAACTAACCTAGTGAGACAACTGACTAGGAAGGGAGTTGTTTCATTCCTCACCCCTCAGGGAAAACTAAACTGACAAGCATGGTTGAAACCATGATGGATAAGCAGTTTGTAACTTCTGACAGAGTTCTCGTGCTGAAAATACATATGTGAGATTTTAACTAATTAGGCCTCAAGCTCTTTGTAAAAGCCACACTGCAATTAATTAAGATGCTACTCATTATTTTTCAAAAAGCAAATTCTTTATCATAATTCACAAAAGTGTCAAAGAGTAAACATTCTAACACTACCATATTATAATTTTTAATGCTAAAATAGATAAAATATTTAAGATGAACTTTGTTATTTTTAAGCTGTTCATTTGACTTGAAATTGACATACTGTTATGAATACTTTAGCTAACACGTAATTATAATTGAGTTAAATGAAAATTAAAATCAAGATTTGTAATATTTCATTGCGATCCAAACTTAAAGAATTATCACATCCACTTTTAAGAGCAGTGCTACACAATGGGACCTGTCAGTGGAAATCTTGAGAGATACAGCCAATTAAGACAGTACATAAAAATTTTAAATAATAACCTCTGATATACTATTCTTTTAATAATATTTTAAGTGACATCAATAGAAAAATAGTTTCAGCTATGAAATTTCTATAGACCATATGAAACAGTAAGTCATGCAGAACTTAATCTTACATCTTTGAAAAATAGCTATATTAAATGAAAAATATGAAAAGGCAAGCTTTTTTTTTTGGCTTTTTTTTTTTTAATTGATTTTTATTTTTTAGTTTGTTTTGCTTTACAATACTGTATTCGCTTTGCTATACATTGACATGAATCAGCCACGAGTGTACATGAACTCCCAATCCTGACCCCCACCTCCCACCTCCCGCCCCACACCTTCTCTCTGGTACATGAAGGCAAGCTTTTAACAATCCTACTATACTCATTTTAAAATGTGTGTTGGCATGCACATATGTTTTTAATAACAACATTTCTATGAAGACATATACATTAAAAAAATTTTTTTAATTGGTTACCTTAAGAAAGTATGATTAGGAGCTGAAGATTGATTTACATAGATGTTACTTATTACTTCTTATATATATTTGTACCATCTGCTTAGAATTTTTATAGTGATCTTAATTTTGTAATGTATACTTTTGCAGAATCTTCAATTAACTTCAAACAATGCTGCTCCCTTGAAATACCAAGTAAGAGACATTCAGAATAATATGAACTGAAAATCAAAGGACTACTGCATAGTTTATCTTAACTGAAAATGGGCAATTAAAATTAATTAAAAATTTATTATTTTAGAAAATTTCAGTTGTGGTACTTTTTTCAGAGTAAAAAGTTTCCTAACTCATTACTGCATATGGATTTAAGTTGTAAACTGTTGTATTTAAATTAAGGAGAATGGTTTACAGTCCTATGAGAATTATCATAAGATTAAAATTAATTGCTCGGAATTTTCAGCTGAGGCCAAACTGGACAGCTAATCAGTCATAAGCTAATGTTATTAGCTTGACTCTTGTTATCAAACTGTCTTCTGATAATACCAGGCAAGGGGGTGGGCAAAAAAAAAACAAAAACCCTCCATATAAAAACGATGGAACCAAGTTCTTTTGTTTGCAATAGTCCTAACATTTAGAGATCACATTTACAGCAAAGACTTGAGTTTATTACCTGAATAATTCAAGTAAAAAGCTTACATGTGCTTAATAAATTCATGGGACCAAAAATCCACAAAGTATATTTTCTACTTCTAAGTTTGTTACAGTGCCTTTTATGTGAAAATATTGGAGCCTTTAAAAGATTGAATTAACTATATCTTAAAATGAATGCATGAACTTTTTACTTTAAGACAGAATTATAATGCACCATATATAAAATCTGAAGTACAGAAGAATGAAGTAAACTTTTCTCTAAGAGTCATATATCAGACAAAATCAATGGCTAATTTTAGTAGAGTCTAAACCTATCAAGGGTCAATCTTGACTAGGTACAGCTTTTTGTTTTGTTTCAGAAAATGATGACTATCTTTTTTAAAAAATATGTGATATTTGATACATACAAAAGAAAATGGCACTGTATCTCTGAAGTTATAAACAATACCAAAATGGACACCTACAACTCAATCAATTCAGAAATATGCCAATGACAAAACAGTTGCACCTATTTCTGTTCTCCTTTTATTATCTTGCTTCTCCCTACTCCAAATTATTGTCCTGTATTTTGTGTCCATAACCCATGTTTTACATGCATGCTAAGTCGCTCCAGTCGTGTCCAACTCTTTGAGACTTCATGGACTCTAGTCTGTCAGGCTCCTCTGTCAATAGGATTCTCCAGGTAAGAATTCTGGAGTGGGTTGTCATGCCCTCCTCCAGGGGATCTTCCCAACTCAGGGACTGAACCTGCATCTCTTATGTCTCCTGCATTGGCATCTGGGCTCTTTACCACTAGCACCATATTAGGCAACCTCTGAGATGATCTCCGATGACCACCACTTTTTAATATTAATAACCCTTATGTGATCCCCTTCTTTTGAGGGTATACTGAACTTAGTGATTCATTTCTAACCAAGAGAATATGACAGGAGGAATGACTGTCACTTCTAAAATTAGGTGTAAGATACCTAACTTCTCTCCCTACTTCTGTATCCCCTTTCCTTTCTCTCTCTCTCTCCTTCCACTCTCATTTTCCCTCTCTTCATTTCTGAGAAAAGCCAGTTACCATGCTACCAGTTTGCCCATAAGAAGGCTTAGATAGCAATGAACTCAGGGAGGCCTCCAGCCAACCCAGGAAGAGCTGAGGCCTCAGTCCAACCACCCAGGAGGAACTGAATCTTGATAAAAACCACAAGAGTGATTTTTGAGTAGATCATCCTCAGATCAAGCCTTGAGATGACATCATCATCCTGACTGAAACCTCAAAACACACCATGAGCCAAAGCGCTTAAACCACACCTGAATCCTGACCCACAGGTAATGTGATATAAGAAAATCATGTTTTTCTGAGTCACCATTTTTTGGAATAACTTGTTAGATAACAAATGTTTATCCTTACCTTTATAAAGTTTTGATACAGAGCAAAAAGTTTATTAATTTCTGTTAAATCCAAACTTTAAACTGTTTTTTTTTCAATTCTTCATCTTGTGAATTTATTATCTGCCTAATCTATAATTTAGAAAGGTACTGAAATATCTTTTTTCTTTTTTGTATTGGCTTAGTCCTCCTTGCAATTTTATCAAATTTCCCTTTTTATACTTGAGGCCATTAAATTAGATGCCTATAAGCTTCTAGTATACTAAGTCTTTTCTTAGTAGCATAACATACTGGTTAAGTGGATGGACTCTGGGGACAAACTGGCTTCTGCATCTGAACCCTAATCTTATTCCTTATAAGCTGTGATCCGAAGCAAATTATTTAACCTCCATCCCTTCATTTCCTCATCTAAAATAAAAGGAAATATAAATAATGTCTACCTGTTTGATTTAAATGTACTTCCCTGGTGACTCAGAGGTTAAAGTGTCTGCCTGGAATGTAGGAGACCCTGGTTCAATCCCTGGGTCCGGAAGATCCCCTGGAGAAGGAAATGGCAACCCACTTCAGTACTCTTGCCAGGAGAATCCCATGGACAGAGGAGCCTAGTAGGCTACAGTCCATGGGGTCGCAAAGAGTCGGACACGACTAAGTGACTTCACTTTCACTTAAACAAGTTGATTCTTTTACACAGACAATAGTTGACATAGAATTATTGGTAAATCACTATATGTTGTGACTTGTTTGTTCCTAATGCTTTTTGCTCAATGGTTATTAAAGGTTACCTAAAAATTATTCTGAAAGCTACTCATGTTTAATTAAATTTTCCTGAAAAAATATATTTAACTGGCTAAACATTTTCTACTGTACTTTCAACGCTTCTCTAGACTTAAGTTTTATGCGTGCCTCTGGAATTCAAGGCAAGGCTGATTTTTTTTTTACTACTAGTCATTTGCCTTTTAATTGGAGAAATTGTGCATCATGAATTACAAATACTTTGACTTATTTCTTATCATTTTGGTTTTTCCTAGGTGTTCCACTTCTGCTATATTTTCTCTCTTTCTTTCTTTTGGATTGACTGAGATGCTATATTTGTTTGGATTTTGCTTCCTCTTTTCCCTTTAACTGGCCTGGGCATAATATATATTTTGATCTTTATTATTATTGCCTTTGAAATTCACAGTTGAAAAACAAAATATAAGTCACTCTTCACTTTCATTTCAAAAAATATAACTTTTTTAACAGTTTAATTTCTGTCAGTCTCTTTCCAAGTTACATGCTACTGTTTAATTTTATATTCCTTTATACTCTAATTTAGAAATTATTACTATTATTTATAAAGACATTTGATTAAGTGTTTAGTAATTTGCTTTCCATTCTTTCTTGCCTCTTGACTTTCATTTTGGAATCAATTTTTTTCTCCCAAAGTACATTCATTTTGAAGTTCCTTTAGTAAATTTCTACTGATGGTAAATATTCTATTTTTATGTTACAGTACTATTATGATTCCCTCTTACTTGAAAATAGTTGTGCTAGATACTTAATCCTAGCTTTATGGTTATTTTCTTTCTATGCACTGAAACTATTACTTCACTGTTTCTAAAATTTATCTTATCAACTTAATTGTTGTTACTCTGTTTTATTCTGGTTCTTATCCTATTCTTCTTTTTTTATTTGTTCTGTAGTTTGACTACAAGGTGTCTAAATGTCATTTTATTTTTAATTTATACTGCTCAATAAATATTATATTTATTGTATCTATGGATTCATCCAATACCTACTCATAAGGTTGTTACAAGCATTAACTTAATGAAAATAAAGTGCTGTAAACAGTACTTTGTACATAACTGATACTATGTGTTTTATTGTTATTGAATAATGATCACTTTTATTATCCTCTCCTTAATATTGCCTGCCACCACTGCCATTACTTGTATTCTTTCTTCTAGGACACCCATTAGGAATGTAAAGCACCGTCCATTCCAGTCTAAATGTCAATTAACTAATCTTTCCTATTTTCCAAATCCTTGCTTCTCTGTGATGCTGGATAATTTTGCAGATCTATCTCTGAATCACTAATTATCTTTTGCTGCTGCTGCTGCTGCTGCTAAGTCATTTCAGTCATGTCCAACTCTGTGTGACCCCATAGACGGCAGCCCAACAGGCTCCCCCGTCCCTGGGATTCTCTAGGCAAGAACACTGGAGTGGGTTGCCATTTCTTTCTCCAATGCACAAAAGTAAAAGGTGGAAGAGAAGTCGCTCAGTCATATCCGACTCTTAGCGACCTCGTGGACTGCAGCCTACCAGGCTCCTCTGTCCATGGGATTTTCCAGGCAAGAGCGGGGTGCCATCTGCTGTTTAATCCGTAAGTGTTGGTGATTAGGCATCTGTGCCTGACTCTGTACAGTGCATTTGATCTTTACAGTGTCCCATCTAGGCTCCTTCCCTATAGTTTCTGGTGGAGCCAGTACAAGGGGAGCCATCAGTAGCAGCCCTAAGTTCAGGAGGAAGAGGAGGGAGATGTCAGGTACTGAGTCCCCCTTTGTCTCCCTGTATTATCATAACACTTTCATTTTAAGAGAGTTAATATTTTACTTTGTTATGAAGCTGGGATTTATTCTTGGTATATGAAAGGCACAAAAGGTATTTTTTCTTAGACAAATACTGAACTGCTTTCTTCTGAATCATGACAATTCCAAAATAACCAGGAAAAACAAATCATTTTGCATCATCTAAATATTACCATGCCCATCATCACTGAGTATTTTATGTGAAATTGCTTCAAGAATGTTAAAGATAAATAAGCAAATCTTTTTCCAATCTAAAGAAGAGAAGCAGAGCAATTCTCTTTAGATGTATCACATCTGGTAACAAAATGGGAATTGTTGAATGAAGATGGAGAATCTGATTACAGGAAAGGAAAAAAATGTTTTAGAGATTTGGCATAATGTGATGTAAAGCTTTCAGAAAAGGAAAAACTAAAAACTGCCAAAAAGTAATTTATGAGCTAACACTTTTTTCCCATCTCAAATAAAAGACAGATGATAATCATAAAAATGCTTTGCTACTTTTCCATATATTTTATTACTTATTTACATGCAACCACTACAACATTAATGGTATACATCAGGTAGAGAAATTGTGAGTTAACTTATAAATTTAAGAATAACAGTTCTTAAAGAAACTACTTACATACTATACACAAAAATCACTGCATTGGCACAAAACTTCTTCACCCCATTTATATTTTAAAATTATTCCCTAACCAGCTAAATTTATAATAAACTTGAGAATGGGCACTGCCATAGTCCACACTTCAATTTCCCTGCGAAGTTCAGTGGACGGGTGTGTATATCATTTCCAGAGCGTCTTTTCTCACTCTCAACACCCCTACTTTGAGTTAGTAGCAGGAAATCTTAACCAAGACTCCCCAGTTCTATCTAATGATCATTTATTAGTGTTAACCTGTCAAAGTCTTGAACAAAGGTTCTTGAAACAGTGAATAACTAGGTCAATTTGGTCACTTCAAAGCACCTCTAATAATGTTTGAGCTTCCAAAGACCATCAACCACCCACAGCTTATTCTTGAGCATTCCATCAGACCTAACTATGCTTTTTAACCATCCTACAATGACAGAAATAAAATAGTTATGAACACTAGGATGACAATGGTTTGTCTTGATATGCGTGCACCTAGTTATTAGGTTGGAGAAGGCAATGGCATGCCACTCTAGTACTCTTGCCTGGAAAATTCCATGCACAGAGGAGCCTGGTAGGCTGCAGTCCACAGGGTCACTAAGAGTCGGATATGACTGAGTGACTTCTCTTTCACTTTTTACTTTTGTGCTTTGGAGAAGGAAATGGCAACCCATTCCAATGTTCTTGCCTGGAGAATCTCAGCGACGGGGGAGCCTGGCAGGCTGCCATCTATGGGGTCGCACAGAGTCAGACACGACTGAAGCGACTTAGCAGCAGTAGCAGCAGTTATTAGGCCTAGGATACTTTATTATCTGTATAAAGTAATTAACTATAATATTTCAGCACATATAAAACACAGCTCAACTACTAAATTATAAAACATTTAAATCAGTAAAAAGTCTAACGAGATCTGGTCTCTAACAATTCAAGAGTCTAGAAAGCACTGTTGTTTATGTTTTGGAGGTGGCAAACAAATCTTGCCTCAAAGAGTGTTCGGTTCAGTTCAATTGCTCAGTTGTGTCTGACTCTTTGCGACCCCATGAATCACAGCATGCTAGGCCTCCCTGTCCATCATCAACTCCCAGAATTCACTCAAACTCACGTCCATCGAGTCGGTGATGCCATACAGCCATCTCATCCTCGGTCGTCCCCTTCTCCTCCTGTCCCCAATCCCTCCCAGCATCAGGGTCTTTTCCAATGAGTCAACTCTTTGCATGAGGTGGCCAAAGTATTGGAGTTTCAGCTTTAGCATCAGTCCTTCCAAAGAACACCCAGGGCTGATCTCCTCTAGGATGGACTGGTTGGATCTCCTTGCAGTCCAAGGGACTCTCAAGAGTCTTCTCCAACACCGTAGTTCAAGAGCATCAATTCTTCGGCACTCAGCTTTCTTCACAGTCCAACTCTCACATTCATACATGACCACAGGAAAAACCATAGCCTTGACTAGATGGACATGTGTTGGCCAAGTATTGCCTCTGCTTTTGAATATGCTACCTAGGTTGGTCATAACTTTTCTTCCAAGGAGTAAGCGTCTTTTAATTTCATGGCTGCAATCACCATCTGCAGTGATTTTGGGGGCCCCCAAAATAAAGTCTTCCACTGTTTTCAGTTTCCCCATCTATTTCCCATGAAGTGATGGGACCAGATGCCATGTTCTCAGTTTTCTAAATGTTGAGCTTTAAGCCAACTTTTTCACTCTCCTCTTTCACTTTCATCAAGAGGCTTTTTAGTTCCTCTTCACTTTCTGCCATAAGGGTGGTGCCATCTGCATATCTGAGGTTATTGATATTTTCCCTGGCAATCAGATAGTGTTACATTTATCTAAAGAGAAATCCTAAATTCAAGAGCAAAGCGTCAGTGTATCTCTTTACAAAAGATGACATTTAAGTGAAAATTTTCTTCAAACCTACAAGGTATACACTGTATGTCTTGAAGTGGTGAGGACTTGGCAAATATGAATACTTATAAAACCAAACCCAACATATTCTGACTTTATATAACTTGATAGAGTAAAACATGAAAGAGGAAATGTGGAACAGCACTCTGTGTTGCTGAAAGTTAGACAGGGAAAACAATGAACAAATGTATCTGTCTTGAAAAATGTATAACTAGACTCAGCAAACTAGATACTTTTTATCAATTATTAAGGATGCATGTAAAGAGAATTTTTCAGCATATTTTCCTTCTCCCCTTTGCCTTATAGTTTTAAAGGTTCTTTGTTCCTTTGATTTATTGTTCTGTTTGTGCATTCCAGCCCAAGTCATAGTTAGGGGAGAGCTAAAATTAAGGGACTACGGAATAATCTGTCAATCTTTGCCCTTTGGGTAGAAGGCTGCTATACAGCAAATGAAAAATGAAACATCATTAAGAATAAATTGTAGGTTTTGAGTATGTTCCTTTATTCTCAAAATGGGTTTTCTTTTTTGAGAATCGTCTCTTTCCATTTGAATTGGCTTGTATTATAAGCTGATTGGGGCATTCTGTTTTTGTCTGAGTCTGCCCAGATGTTGCTTCCATTTACGGGGAAAAAAATCTACTTCTAATACAAAGTTCTGTATTTTTAAGTCCCATCTGATGAGTTGAGTTTCAAAGTCCTAGAAAATTCTTCAGAAACTTGTGATTCTTTTCTTTTTAATCTACACTTTGCTTTCTAATTTGAAAAGAGCTTTTGTTGACTTTTTTATTAAGCTTTAAAAGTTTTCTTGCCTTTTGCTAATCAGCTAAGTTTTACATTTCAAAGTAGTATCTTCATGTTAAAAATTGTAATGTGACTGCTATTTAGTTTTGAAATATATGAATAGTTTTATTTTCACATTTTTGTTTCCATTGAATATTATTACAGAACGATAAGTTTCTCTGGAATTATATTTAATTATAAATATAGAATACCATATATAAATATGAACTATATTATATTTATAACATTATAATTATTTTAACATTTATAACTATTCATGGAAGGGATGAGGAAAAACTAAAATCAAATCTTTTAATATAATTTTGAAAATCAATTAACTAAAATGCTAATTACATAATAATTCTAAGTTAAATCAAACAATGAAGTTAATATTTATATTTATTAAACCACTCAAAAGAGAAAACCACAAGGAACAATGTGTCTATCACACATGATATGTTTCTCACCCATTTTCATTTGAGGGGGAAAAATTGTGGCAAAATCATGCCTTAGACTCTTTGCGACCCCATGAATCACAGCATGCTAGGCCTCCCTGTCCATCATCAACTCCCAGAATTCACTCAAACTCACGTCCATCGAGTCGGTGATGCCATACAGCCATCTCATCCTCGGTCGTCCCCTTCTCCTCCTGTCCCCAATCCCTCCCAGCATCAGGGTCTTTTCCAATGAGTCAACTCTTTGCATGAGGTGGCCAAAGTATTGGAGTTTCAGCTTTAGCATCAGTCCTTCCAAAGAACACCCAGGGCTGATCTCCTCTAGGATGGACTGGTTGGATCTCCTTGCAGTCCAAGGGACTCTCAAGAGTCTTCTCCAACACCGTAGTTCAAGAGCATCAATTCTTCGGCACTCAGCTTTCTTCACAGTCCAACTCTCACATTCATACATGACCACAGGAAAAACCATAGCCTTGACTAGATGGACATGTGTTGGCCAAGTATTGCCTCTGCTTTTGAATATGCTACCTAGGTTGGTCATAACTTTTCTTCCAAGGAGTAAGCGTCTTTTAATTTCATGGCTGCAATCACCATCTGCAGTGATTTTGGGGGCCCCCAAAATAAAGTCTTCCACTGTTTTCAGTTTCCCCATCTATTTCCCATGAAGTGATGGGACCAGATGCCATGTTCTCAGTTTTCTAAATGTTGAGCTTTAAGCCAACTTTTTCACTCTCCTCTTTCACTTTCATCAAGAGGCTTTTTAGTTCCTCTTCACTTTCTGCCATAAGGGTGGTGCCATCTGCATATCTGAGGTTATTGATATTTTCCCTGGCAATCAGATAGTGTTACATTTATCTAAAGAGAAATCCTAAATTCAAGAGCAAAGCGTCAGTGTATCTCTTTACAAAAGATGACATTTAAGTGAAAATTTTCTTCAAACCTACAAGGTATACACTGTATGTCTTGAAGTGGTGAGGACTTGGCAAATATGAATACTTATAAAACCAAACCCAACATATTCTGACTTTATATAACTTGAAGAGTAAAACATGAAAGAGGAAATGTGGAACAGCACTCTGTGTTGCTGAAAGTTAGACAGGGAAAACAATGAACAAATGTATCTGTCTTGAAAAATGTATAACTAGACTCAGCAAACTAGATACTTTTTATCAATTATTAAGGATGCATGTAAAGAGAATTTTTCAGCATATTTTCCTTCTCCCCTTTGCCTTATAGTTTTAAAGGTTCTTTGTTCCTTTGATTTATTGTTCTGTTTGTGCATTCCAGCCCAAGTCATAGTTAGGGGAGAGCTAAAATTAAGGGACTACGGAATAATCTGTCAATCTTTGCCCTTTGGGTAGAAGGCTGCTATACAGCAAATGAAAAATGAAACATCATTAAGAATAAATTGTAGGTTTTGAGTATGTTCCTTTATTCTCAAAATGGGTTTTCTTTTTTGAGAATCGTCTCTTTCCATTTGAATTGGCTTGTATTATAAGCTGATTGGGGCATTCTGTTTTTGTCTGAGTCTGCCCAGATGTTGCTTCCATTTACGGGGAAAAAAATCTACTTCTAATACAAAGTTCTGTATTTTTAAGTCCCATCTGATGAGTTGAGTTTCAAAGTCCTAGAAAATTCTTCAGAAACTTGTGATTCTTTTCTTTTTAATCTACACTTTGCTTTCTAATTTGAAAAGAGCTTTTGTTGACTTTTTTATTAAGCTTTAAAAGTTTTCTTGCCTTTTGCTAATCAGCTAAGTTTTACATTTCAAAGTAGTATCTTCATGTTAAAAATTGTAATGTGACTGCTATTTAGTTTTGAAATATATGAATAGTTTTATTTTCACATTTTTGTTTCCATTGAATATTATTACAGAACGATAAGTTTCTCTGGAATTATATTTAATTATAAATATAGAATACCATATATAAATATGAACTATATTATATTTATAACATTATAATTATTTTAACATTTATAACTATTCATGGAAGGGATGAGGAAAAACTAAAATCAAATCTTTTAATATAATTTTGAAAATCAATTAACTAAAATGCTAATACATAATAATTCTAAGTTAAATCAAACAATGAAGTTAATATTTATATTTATTAAACCACTCAAAAGAGAAAACCACAAGGAACAATGTGTCTATCACACATGATATGTTTCTCACCCATTTTCATTTGAGGGGGAAAAATTGTGGCAAAATCATGCCTTAGGTAGAAGAGAAGCTAGGTTTTATTAGCAAGTAGCCCAAAAAATGGAGTGGTAGGAAAGAATTTCTAAGGCCAGTTATCATAAGGAAATCATTGGGATCAAAGTCAAGAATTTGCAGAAGCTGTTTGCCCACATTTCAATATCCAAATATAGGAGGAATGAAACATCTTCAGGTAAGCTCTAGAAACTTGTGGAAGGCTAATGCCCAAACTCCTGACGTGGCAGGCAGAACTGTACACAGCAAGAAAAGGAAAATAATGAAGACTCTCCAATAGTGCAGGCACTCTGACAAAGAATGCCCTCCTTCAGATCTTGTCCAAACAGTCAGAGTGTCCTCCTTCCTCTCCAGGTTTATCTCTTCCTCCATCCTCTCAGGCTGAACTATTACTTGCAGTTGAACTACTGAAAAACCACTGACCAACTTTTATAGCCCTTTTAATTTGGGCTCAAGTTTTATTTTCTTAATAGTAATTTACTACTCCTCCAGATAGCTTGAGTATCTGCAGTTCTCGAGCCTTGTGCATATTTTCAATGTCTGTGTTGTCATACTCTATTTAATCATTGGCCTTGTATATAGGAGATGATCAGAAAATGTCAGGTGGATTCATGAAGGAATCAGCAGAGCATTTTAACTATACTAACTGAAACTGACACAAGATTTTTTAGATTAGTACTTTTTAATAAGCACTTATGATAAACCAATGGTAATCTTTAGAGTATCACGTTCTTTTTTCAGAAAACATATAACTTCTAGAAACTCGCTGTAATTTTTACAAGAAAAAACATAAGTGATTCTCATATTAACTTTTACTCATTCGAATGCTGTTATAGGTTTTTAAAAGAGGCAGGATTCTCAGGTACCCGTGCAAATTGTTGGCTTATTGTCATCCATCTGACAAGCATGTAGGATTTTTGTCACAAAGATTCTGAGGTCAAATTACAAATCACTTTATAAGAATTCTGTTCTCCCTGGGACTGGGAAATATTTCTTAGAGGGACAAAATATAAATACCAACAATTTTTAGATACAAAGTATTATCTATCAATGAGAAAAACCAAAAGTTGTTTCTAGGTTCTAAAGTACCCTAGACAACTGCAAAAAGAAGCTGCAAAAAATTTGTATGTATACACAGTTCACTCTACATCAGAAGAGGAAATGATTATTTTACATCTTCATAATGAGTGATGTAGAGTTAAGAGTGCTGATTGACATGGGATCTTTTTTTTCACATTATTCTGGCTTCTGCATATCATCATCACAACTTTTACTTTGTAGTATGGTTGTCCACTGGTATTTTTTAGAGCTTTTTCAGTACCAAGATAGAAAGAAATGACACACAATAGATTTATAGGAGGTGAAGTTCTTTTAAATACTTTTGAGTTGTTCCACTATGCACTGCTTTAAGAACTGGATGGTGTAAGGCTGTCATTTTCTTCCTTCCATAACTTAATGGCAATTAACACCAACAAACTTCACAATCTTTATAATAATGTATCTTCTATCTCTCAAGTGCTAGTAATATTATATAAGCCCATGCACCACTTTCCACCTGAATGTCATCCCAATTCACCACAAATGAAGGTCTTGGTGATGCTACAGAATCCCAGGCACTATTTGTCTCCAGCAATGGGACCCTGTTGGCATTTAATTTCACTTCTCCTCAACCCAAGCAGACCCTAAAACTAGGATCTGAGTGCAAGTAGTCTACTGGAAGGTGAACCCAGGAACACCTGTGGCTAGTGGAAAAATGAGACAGCAAAGAAAATTAACTAAGAAATTTACTATTGCAGTCACCTCGAGCCTGATCTAAAAGAGTGGACTCACAGTTCAAACATTCTTTGAAAATATGAGGGATTTTCCTGGCAGTCCAGTGGTTAAGACTCTTGTTTCCACTGCAGGGGTTTTCGGTCCCATCTCTGGTTGGGGAACTAAGACGTTGCATGCTGCCACCAAGAGAAAAGAAAGAGAGAAAGAGAAGGAAAAAGCAAACGAGAATCTAAGAGGGCAGTGGTGGCGGAGTGTGAGACACTCAGTCCTGTCTGCCTCTTTGTGACCCTATGGATCCCACCTGTAATGGGATTCTCTAGGCAAGAATACTGGAGTGGGTTGCCATGCCCTTCTCCAGGGGATCTTCCGGATTCAGGGATCAATCCCACGATTCCTGCATCTCCTGCACTGGAGGTGGATTCTAACCGTTATACCACCAGGGAAGCCCAGGGGGCAGTGATATTTACCTACAAATTCCCACTACTGTAGTCATTGTTTGAAGAATGTTATGGGGGACTGAGAGACAGGCACTAGTTAACTTGCATTCCAGTCTGCATGGACAAAGTGAAGAAGCCAGAAAAATTCCTCTGGCAAATAAATGTACATGCTGATGATCAGAAGTAGGGCTTATGTATTATGGTAGTTCTAGGAGCAAGACTGAGGAGCAACTGGCAATAGCACTTCTTGATTTATTGATATATAACCCCAAAATGTCAAGAGCATGTCAAGAAGGCTGATGTCAGCTGCAATGATGGAAAACTTGTTGATACATTACTCAGTTTCTAGACGTAAGCCATTTCTCATTCCCAATTGAAAGGGATAGTGGGTAACATTAAGGGAGGACTGTGTCACACCACAGCATGTATAGGAGAAAGTCCCCCAATCTGCCCAGAGGGATCCATGACAAGTATCCACATAGCTGCCCATGGAAGGAAGTGGAAAACGGCAATTCTTCAAGGACTGTTAGTAATAGTTATATGGTTGAGCTGTACCTGATCCTTAGGATCCTTTGTGTGGCATAGGAGATACAGTAGACAGCATAAGACCATGGCCCCACTGGTCCTACTATATACCTTATCACCTAAGCATCCAAGCTAGTAACATTTTTAACGACCTCTTAAATGCCCAACTTGAGTCTTCGCCTGGATGCCCAGTCACTCTGAGTGGTTGGAAGCTGGGATACTGTTCTTCAAGATTCAATATATACTAGTTTCATTTCAAGCTACACAGCTTGTGGGATCTTAGTTCCCCAACCAGGGATCAAACCTGGGGCCCTCAGGAGTGAAAGAATGGAATCTTAAGTGGAGTCCTAAGTCTTAAATGAAAGCATGGATTCACTGAACCACCAGGGAATTCCCAAGATTCAGTATATACTTTGAGCTAAAAGCCACTGTGTGGTGATATTTTCTCAAAAGCTTAATACCTAGGGCTGGGGCCAAGGTATGGGCATAAGGATAGGCTCCCTCATCATCACTGCTACTAGCCCACTTGGGGAATGTTTGCTCAACTCTCCCACAACTTTAGCCTCCACTGGATTACAGACACTGGTTTGGGAAGGAGTACAAGATGGAATGCTTCTATCAAGGGACATAGCAAGGGTGTGCCACTAAATCTACAGCTTTGGTTGCCACCTGGACATTTTGGATTCCTGGTAGCAAAACACAAGCAGGCAAGATAAAGTCACTATCCTGGGAAGAGTAATGGGACATGGTTATCATAAAGTGATAAGGTTGGTGCTAGTGACAGGCACAGGGGAAAATATGTCTGAAATTTAGATGGTTCTGTTGGGTAACTCTTCCTGCTTCATCATCTCCAGTGGTTAACTGTGAATGTACAATAAACCATGCACAATCCGTTATCACATGGGTAAGGAAAAAACTGAAAAGTGTGATGCTAGATTGATAAAAACAATTTTAAGATACTATGGAAAAACTGTTTCTAAATTCAATCAAAATTTATAGAAATTTAATTGTTATCCTTATTACTTTACCTGATTATATGATGATAATCCATTATCATTATGGAATATGATTTTTTAAGTTAGAAAATGGGTTATGGATTCCATACAATTAAAATGAGATAAGTTGTATATACAAATCCACTTTTCTTTAATACCAGAACTTGTTTGAAAAACTACAGTGTAATAAGTCTTTAATTGAAATTGAGAAATTTATTTGTTAGAGAACATCTATTTTTAATTTCTAAGGTTATTAAAATCAATTCTGTTTCCCCGTATCCTTTCATTCCACTTCATAGCACTCATATTGAACCCGGCAGGGCTTGGACAATCACAGCAAGTTGGTTATTATGCAGCCACATTTAAAGTCTGTTGGCTTATTATGTAGCCATTAAGAAGATTGATTTTTTTTTGGTAAAGTAATTTTTGTATTTCTGATTAAATCTTCCCATGAATTTATTTTTCAGTTGTGGGACACATCAGAGTTGTATGGTAAAGTAAATTAAGCTTAATTTGAAACCTCATTTAAACCACTTTTTATATTTTAACGCATTGAACTGATTTTCTCCTGTGTGAAGCAGGAATTTGTTTTAGATATTGAAGTTTTGCTTCCATTGCTATGCTGACTAACTTTTACATCTCTGTAGATACCTTCTCCATCTTTCTCTGTGCCCCAGGGAACTGAACCTAGTAGGCATCAATTTCCTTGCCCACAGTCTTTGGCCTCAGCCATTGAGACAAAGCCAGGAGATGAGAGACAGCTGGGGGCAGGGCAGGGATTAGTGTGAAGATATTCATTCTTCCATATTCCCCCATGTTGTCTGTGGTCAGCAACAACATCACCTTCTCTATAAACCTCCTTCTCCAGGATCTGATCATTGCCACCTCCCCTGCCTCTTTCAATCTATGGCTAGTAAAGGCACTCTGGTTGTTAGTTGCACAGGCATAACATACCACCCCCCAACCCCTGCCCTGCCCCATCTTGATTTTTTTAAACTATGCTCTCACCATTCTAAAGTCATTTTGCTAAACTCTCCTTCACTGTCAAACTTGAATTCACATGTGTGTCTTACCAGGACCCTGACTAATGCAATTACTTTAAGTATATTTCTTTTCTCTATAACAAAAACCATGTTGTTATTTAGTTGCTAAGTTGGGTCCAACTCTTTGCAACCCCATGGACTGTAGCCTGCCAGGCTCTTCTGTCCATGGGATTTCCCGGACAAAATATTGGAATGGGCTGCCATTTCTTTCTCCAGGGGATATTCCCGATCCAGGGATCAAACCCACGTCTCCTACTTGGCAGGTGGATTCTTTACCACTGAGCCACCAGGGAAGCCCCCAAAGCTAGAAAAGTTATAAAGGCTAATAACTGCTTTGAATTCATAACTTACAATTATTACAGTTAACTTCCTTGGACACACACTCCTTCACTTATCAATCCGGGATGGATGACTAAAGTTTCAAACAAAAGACCCTTTTCCCTACTTCCTCACATCACTTTTATGATGAGTTTACCTTGAACTTCTTTTTTGTGTTTCTCTCTTCTCATCCTCCCTGCTTCCTCCAAGTTAACCAAGGGTCATACATACTGTATTTTCCCATTACATTAGCCCTCTCTCCAACTAAAGCCTAGAATGACAAAATCTGCTAATTTGGAAAAATTTAAAGTGGTCTTAAAGTTCTACTTTTAAGTATACCTTAAATGAATATGATCAGTTGTCTATTGGACATTTTACCAAGTTATCTGAATTAATATGCTCAAATATTGTCTTTATTTTTCTTTTAGCTTGCTACTTTTCTTTAATAACAAATGACAGCATGATCTTTATCAAACTAGAATCCATGTTCATCCCCAACCTCTCAATTTTTCTTTCTCTGACATCTAGTAATAATGGTTATTGTAAGGATAGCACCAAGCATGTATTGATTACTCTAAAATCAAAACTTCACTTATTTTATGTAACATTTATAATAATAGCTAATATTCATCAGGAATTATATTTATCATATTCCATACTGAGTTTAATTTGTATTTGTTCAGTCTTCATAACATCACTTTGATGTTAAACACTATTTCTACTTTTTCAGGTGATACTGAAGTACAGTAAGTTATTAATTTCCCAAAGTTAACACAGACCATAGCTGGCGTAAGTTTGAGTTCAAAAATGATGCTATTAACTACCACATTACTTTCTTTTTCTAATGCCATATGGGAGAAATATCCAATTTCACAGATGAGAGAACTATTTCCAAAGATATTTAATTAAATGCCCAAGATCACACAGCTAGTCAGAGGTGAACATACGTGTTACACACACTTTTTCTTTCAAAATTCCCAGAAGCATAGTTTTCATTAAAATTTGCTCATAGGTCCTTCAAAATTTTTTTCTTCTAAAATGTCCCACAGACTTCACTATTTGAGCAAATCTGAACAATAAAGTAATATTTATGAGCCATTTTTAAGATAAAAATTGTGAGTACAACTTATGTTCTCCAAACACCATAAGCACCATGATCATTCAGCTAGGAAGCAGAATAGCAAAGATTACAACTTAGACTGTCTCACAACAAAGTCAGCTTTTTAAATCTATTTCATGTTATTATCAAATCCTATAGAAAAATAACTCTTTAAATTTCCCGTTTCCTCTCCATTTCTATCACTATTGCCTCATCACTTCTCTCTTCTCCAGTAAGGTCATAATTGTTTTTCCTTCCTCTCTCATCGCTCCCAACTCATCATCCACGCTAACTTTTTAACAGTTTTTCTATAATTAAAATCAAATTACAAGGAGAGAATATTCTTATTTAACATCTCTGATAAGGGACTAGTATCCAAAATACATTTTAAAAATACTTTGCAACTCAACAATTAAAAGGTAAATGACTCAAAATGTAGACACAAGTTCAAAAGAGATATCTTTCCAAAGATGATATGTAAACAGCCAAGAAGCACATGAAATGATAATCAATATCACTAGTTATTAGTGAAATGCAAAGTCAAAACCACAAGGAGATACCACTTTACACTTACCACAATGTCTGTATTTAAAAGGGTGAACAGTAACAAGTGTCAGTGATAATGTGGAAATACAGGAATCTTCATAAATTGCTGTTGGGGATGTAAAATGGTGCAGATGCTTTGGAAATGGCTTCATTGTGTTCTGTGTTTTTTTGTTTTTTTTTTTTTTAAGTAAACTTATATTACCCAGCTATTCCAATTTTCAGTATAGACTCAAAAGAACTGAAAATATATGCTCATATAAAAAGTATACTCAAATATTCACAGCAGCATTATTAACTTGAAAAATACAATGGAAACCATCCGAATGTGCATAAATAAATGAATAAACAAAATGTAATGTATGCATAAAATGGAATATTATTCAGCTCTAAGAGGAATGAAGTACATGAATGAACCTTGAAAAACTATTCTCAGTAAAATAAGTCATTCTCAGACACATACTGAATAATTCTGCTTACATGAAATGTCCAGAATAGAAAAAAATCTATATTACTAGAAAGTAGCTTAGTGGTTGCCAAGGGTCTAGGGGAGTAAAGAATAGGAAGTGAATGCTAATGGGTATGAGGTTGCTCTTGGGCCAAGTCTTTTACTATAACTATTGAAATATACTAGATTATATTACATACACTATCTAAGTCAAAATAGACTTAGCAATGCTGTCAGAATAAACCATGGGAAAATCTAAGCAGTCTAACACAAAAGGTTAATTTCTCATGAATGCTGTAAGAAATATCTCATATTTAATATCATTTACTAGAAACAGTTCATCAAACCACTAATGAAATGTTAGCTGTATCAAACAGGGAATGAAAGAAAAGACAGGTATGTTTTAACCGTCCTTCCACTGACAGCATCCTCAGTAAAATATATATTTACAGGATAGGTTACATTTGGCCATTTTTCTTTTTAAAAAAATCCTTTAATAGATAAATTGGTATAAAGCCCTGAAAATTCATTGCTCTTTAATGACCTATAAAGGCTTTGTCTTCCTAATTTAAACATATTTTGATGCCTAATTAAAGATAAAATAAGGCACTCTCATGCAGTTAATTTTCATATCATTTTATGACTATAAGAAATAAAATTCAATTTTGTAATCAAACAGCCTGCTCATTTTTGTGGTTTAGTAATAAAAGCTTAGATGTAATGAAAATATGTAGTGATTTACCTTGCAAATGATCAAAATAATCTATAAAGTCATTATTCTTAACAAATTATGAAAATTCATATTTTGTTACTCCAATAAACAGTTAAGTAAGACAATACTATTAAACTTTAAGGGGTATTAAAAAGCCCCTAGCAATAGCTCAAATTTCAAATTTGTTATATTTGAAAAATATTTTTAATTATATAGTGAGACAGAATTTGAAGATAAACAATACATTCTTAACAGTAGGATCAATCCTTTGGATAGAAAAAATATAGATTGGTCTATATGATATAGTTTGAGGGTGTTTCTCCAAGGACATTCCTACTTGCTACTCTGTCTTAAATTCCAATTAATGATTCAGTCACCGAAATAGGTGTTGGTTGTTCAAAGACTTGTGAATTCAACAGTGAACAAGAACAAAGACTCTGTCCATTTCCCTGAAACCTCAGTCACTCATTATCACCTTAATAAGATTTGCCATATATATTCATGCTGTCTATACTATTATTAACTTAATAATTTTCTTTAAAGTGACTTATTTTACTTAAATCTATACAAGAAAGAAACCAGTTCAAAGCATATTAAACAGGTGGCAATGGCTCTTAACAGACTACAATTGTAAAGAAATTAATATAAGAAAACAAAATAACTGTATTAATTAATAGATTCCATTTGATAATGGCTATGGCCCTGATAAGGAGAAGGCAATGGCACCCCACTCCAGTACTCTTGCCTGGAAAATCCCACGGGCAGAGGAGCCTGGTGGGCTGCAGTCCATGGGGTCGCTAAGAGTCGGACATGACTGACCGACTTCACTTTCGCTTTTCACTTTCATGCATTGGAGAAGGAAATGGCAACCCACTCCAGTGTTCCTGCCTGGAGAATCCCAGAGACAGAGGAGCCTGGTGGGCTGCCGTCTCTGGGGTCACACAGAGTCGGACATGACTGAAGCGACTCAGCAGTAGTAGTAGCAGCAGCAGCAGCAGCAGCAGCAGCAGCATGGCCCTGATAATTTTGAACTTGAATAGAATACTCTCTCCTTATTTAGAGATCAAAAACTGTTTGAGAAGTATTGAAGACTACAAAAAACAAAAACAAAAACAAAAAATCCTGGAACTTTCCATATAATCAAAGGAATCCAGAGTGATTTGTTTTTTAACATGATGTCTCAACACAAATTATGATCACTTTGGAGAACAATTTAAACTCCACTAAAATGGGTTCCTTGGCTATAAGGATTTGTCCTCCTGTGAAATCTTTTTCTTAGGTACAAAATATTCTATACAGATTACTTGTACTGTGAAAGTAACTCTGTATTTTAAGTGACCTCATAGGATAGGAAGTCTTTTCCTGAGGTATTAAGACTCCGAGTAGATTATAATGGAAGAGACCCACTGGGCTCAGGCCTCAAATCTCTGAGATCTCAATAAAAGGGAAAAGTAGAGAGAGGTCAAAAGTAAGATGAAAGAATATTTAACTATTTTCACAATTTCAAATCAGCTAGAAAGTTTAAATAGGATAAACAGCAGTTCTCATTTTCAGTTTATAAAATGGTTTAGTTCAGTGGGTAATTAATAAATTCTTAAATAATTAGCTACTATATTCCCAAATTAAACTTCATTTTAATTACTTAACTGAGGTATAACAAATATTACACAGGTGTGTTGTAAATTTATCTCATTTGAGAAGAAAAATAAGTCCAAGCTGGAATTATTGTTAAGGGGGTAAACACTGTCGTTGCTGTGTTGGACAGTCTTTGTTTGCTCAACTGGAAATACTCCTTACTTATTTCCACCCTACTCCACATTCTGAAATACTGAACTTGTGTGGATTACATCAACAAGCTCCCTTGTCCTCTGACATTCTATTCAATTCGGTAAGCCCAGCAGAAGTTTAGGGGAAAGGAGGAAAATGAGATCTGAATGTACTTTTTCTTCCTGGGTTCCTTCTTGTGGAGTGAAATGTGTTGACAAGCCCCATGACTAAAGACCTCAGCTCCTACTGAGAAATTTCTCTTGAAACAGCCCTTTTTGTCTTTTTGTTCCTCTGTCCTAAAGGTGGTATTAGTGCCCCGATTCACTAGTCTCAGGTGCAGTACAACTTGTGGTTTCCCTATACTTTATCCACATGCTTTTCAAAAACAGTCATTTTTTAAACACCCGCGAATTCCCCGGCTTGGATGTATTACTTTATTATTTTCCTCCTAGGCCGCTGACTAGCTCAAACCGCCATTTATCTTCTCAAGAACCTCAGTGGTTTGGGGTCAAGTATTCAGCACATAAAGTTAATCTTTCATAAGAAGACCTAGTTTTAAAATGACATTTTCTTATAATTGTTTTATATTTCAAAGGAAACAAACACTCTGCATTATTATTGAAAATTTGAGTTCCTGTTCTCTTTCATCTTACAGTTTTTTTAGGAGGAAAAAGGTCATTGACTAAAACACAAAAGATTCAAAAATACCTAAAATACATTACCTGATTGAAAATACATATTAAAATAAATTTTCTCTTGTAGGAGATTCATTTTCAAATTTTAATGACTAGTTCTGGCTACTACGGAGTAACTAGGGAGAAATTTAAACTCCTATCGTGAATACAATAAAACTGGAAAATTATATTATATATATATATATATATAAAATGAATTTGTAAGCATTGAAAAGCTACCACCCAGGGTTATTTATGATCCTTGAGAGAAGAGAGGAGGATGAGGTGAGCTCTACACTCATTGGCTTTTTCACTGAGGCATTTTCCAACTGTTAGCCAGGAAAATAGAACACAATCAGAGAATGCTGTTTCACTGGGTAAAGAAAACAAAAATCAGAGTTCTGGGTTACATAACCGGTTGGGATTAGAGGATCAGAGTACTAAAGAGAAGATCAACACAAGGAGGCCAAAAATATGCATTAAAATTTCCCTCTGGGAAGGGAACCCTCCTACACTGTTGGTGGGAATGTAAATTGGTATAGCCACTAAGGAGAAAAGTATGCTGCTGCTGCTGCTAAGTTGCGTTAGTGGTGTCCAATTCTGTGCGACCCCATAGACGGCAGCCCAACAGGCTCCTCTGTCCCTGAGATTCTCCAGGCAAGAATACTGGAGGGGGTTGCCATTTCCTTCATGGAGAACAGCACAGACATTCCTTTAAAAACTAAAAATAGAGCTACCATATGACCCTGCAATCCATTCCTGGGTATATATCTGGAGAAAAATGTTAGACCAGACTCTGGCCATGACAGGCTTAGAGAGCTACACTAGGCCTAAAAATATAACCTGAGTCATGCTTCTGGGAATCATACCCTTAAAACCAATCAGAAGAGTCCCCATTTGCGCCAAACCTTGAGCCAATCCAGGTGAGATGTGAGGTTCAAAATTCGCGCGCACACCGCTCAGCCAATCATTGTAAGCCTAGTAGCCTAGAGGTAGCCTATAGAGACATAGATGGAAATTCTTCAGGAAAGCCTGCGCCCGCGAAAAACTGACCAATCAGCAGTTAACGAGTAACCCGTGCAACCAATCTAAGTTTGCCAGCTGCCTACCTTTGTTATAATCCTATAAATACTGCTCGAACCCAAGGGTGAGGGCCTCTTGTCTTACTCCACTGTGTTGGATGTGGCGGGGGCCCTGACTCAAGTCAGAAATAAATTTCCCTTTTTGCCTTTTGCATTGTCGTGGAGGTCTTGTTCTTGTCAGTCTTGGGATTCGGATTTTCGGGCACAACAAAAAACATGATCCAAAAAGATATATGCACCCCAATGTTCACTGCAGTACTGTCTACAATAGCTAAGACATGGAAGCAATCTAAATATCCACTGAAAGAGGAATGGATAAAGAAAATGTGGTGCACATATACAATGGAATTTTACTCAGCCATTGAAAAGAATGAAATAATGCTATTGCAACAACATGGATGGAGCTAGAGAGTGTCATATTGAGTGAAGTAAGTCAGAGAAGGAGAAATATCGTATGACGTCTTTTAAATATGGAATCTAAAAACAAATGATGCAAATGAATTTACAAAACAAAAACAGACTCACAGATTTTAAGAATGAGCCTACATTGCTAGGGGGAAGCATAGGGAGAAGGGATAGTTAGGGAGTTTGAAATGGGCATGTACACACTGCTATATTCAAAATGGGTAACAACAAGGACCTACAATATAGCACTTGGAATTCTGCTCAGCGTTATGCGGCAGCCTGGATGGCTGGGGTTTGGGGGAGAATGGATACATATATATGTATGACTAAGTACCTTCACTGTTCATCTGAAACTATTACAACATTGTTCGTTAATCATATATACCCCAATACAAAATAAACAGTTAAAAAAAACATAGCCCTCTGGTCTTTGGCCAACTCATAAAGTTTGCATGTTTATTATGAAACACTGGGAGATCTAGCAGAGAATAGTGGTTGGGATACTACAAGTTTGAGTAGAGATTTTAGAAGCTTCACAGACTGGATTTTGGGCCCGTTAGAATAGAAATTTCTCCAAACAGGGTTTTTCATATAAAAAGGTCAGCCTTGCAATTGAGGACAAAAAACTAGGAGTAAAAGGATAACTAGCATAGACCAGGACCATAAGTTCTTAAATTAAGCCATTCAAAGTAGGAGCTGGTAATTTACTCCTTGCCAGAGCAAAATATGACAAAATATAGAGGAATATATATAATCATAAACTCCCACATAAAATAATTCAAATGTTTATTAATTATAAATTACTAAACAAGCAAAAAACAACAGGTAGTTGCTGACATTCAAGATGTAGGTTCAAACCCAGTAATGATAAAGGAAATGGAGTTGCAGAAAAGAACTTCAAAATTACTGTGATTAATATATTAAAGATAATAGAAAATGAGGAAATGAATGAAAAAATGATCTTTTTTAGAACTTTAAAGTCTATAAAATATTTTAATGGACATTTTAGAAAACAGAACAGCAAAATATAGTATCTGAGATTAATAACATTGAATAATTTTAACAGCACACTGAACAGAGGAGAAGACAAGATCAGTGAGCATAGAGACTGTTGTCATGCTAAGTCATGTCCAACTCTTTGCAACCCCGTGGACTGCAGCATGCCAGGCTCCCCTGTCCTTCACTATCTCCCAGAGTTTGCTCAGATTCGCCTACACCAATTCAGTGATGTTATCTACTCATCTCATCTTCTGCCACGCACTTCTCTTTTTGCTTCAATCTTTCCCAGCATCAGAGTCTTTTCCAATTAGTAGCTCTTCACACCAAGAAGCCAAAGTACTGGAACTTCAGCATCAGTCCTTCCAATGAGTATTCAGGGTTTATTTCCTTTAGGGTTGATTGGTTTGATCTCCTTGCTGTCCAAGGGACTCTCGAGAGTTTTCTCCAGCACTATAATTTCAAAGCATCAATCCTTCAGTGCTCAGCCTTTCTTATGGTCCAACTCTCACATCTGTACATGACTACTGGTAAAACCATAGCTTTCACTGTCCAGCCTTCCCTGGTGGCTCAGATGGTAAAGAATCCACCTACAATGCAGGAGACCTGGATTCGATCCCTGGGTTAGGAAGAGTTCCTGGAGAAGGAAACGGCGACCCACTCCATATTCTGGCCTGGAGAACTCCATGACCTGTATAGTCCATGGGGTAGCAAAGAGTCAGACACAACTGAGTGACTTTCCTCTTGACTATCTGGACCTTTGTTGGCAAAGTGACGTCTCTGTTTTTTGATACGCTGTCTAGGTTTGTCGTAGCTCTCCTTCCAAGGAGCTGGCGTCTTTTAATTTCAGAGCCCCAGAAAATAAAATCTGTTACTGCTTCCACTTATGGTCCTTTTATTTGCTATGAAGTGATGGGACTGGATGCCACGATCTTAGTTTTTTAAACATCAAGTTTTAACCCAGCTTTTTCATTCTCATCTTTCACCCTCATCAAGAAGCTCTTTTAACCCCTCCAAAAGTGTGGGGATCTTCTCTAAGGCTGTGGCCTTCAGAAGTTTCTCCTTTTCACACTAGGTCTGCCTCCCACAATTCATCAAAAGTGACATTTAAGTGTTTCTACCAGCTTGCAGCTATAGCAGCTTCTGTCCCAGGAAACTTTATCTTATCTATGACTTTTTATGTTTGCCTATCTCTCCAGGTTTTGGTCAGTGGTTTGCCAGTTTCCATCCCTGTGTTGGGAAGATTCCCTGAAGAAGGAAATGGCAATCCACTCTAATATTCTTGCCTGGGAAATCCTATGGACAGAGGAGCCTGGCAGGCTACAGTCCGTGGGGCCCAGATTTGCACATGACTGAGCAACTAACACTTTAAATTTTCACTTTGCCTTGTAACCTCAATTCTTTGATAAGCCTAAGATAAGTCATTGATTTTCAGATATTTCCCCCATCATTTTTCTTATAAGGGTGATCATTTTTCTATAAGAATGATGACTTCTAATTTCCTTACATGTCAGAGCCGAAACTGGAAATCTGTATACATCGTTAAATAAATATTTTTATTTTATAACATTAATATGTCTTTTTCAGAATTTATCTCTTAATCCAAAATTAAAATGTCCATAATATCAAATAAAGAGACATTTCTCAGAATGTCCCTTTTACCTTTTTATTTTTTTGTTGTTTTTTGAGATTCAATCTCATCCAAAGGAAATACTATGTCTATACTCGATTCTTTCATGTGTCTCTACTACAATGTCATATGACAATCTTCTCAATAATGCATATTTAAATTTAAAAGAACCTGGAGCTGTATTTTAAATCACATACAAAATTATTCCAGTATTGGTCACAGACTTAAACGTGAAAGCTAAAACAAACAAGCCTCTACATGAATACAAAGTAAAATATATCCATGATAGCTATAAAAATAATGAGATTTGTTAAAATTAAGAATTTCGGTTCACTAAAATAAATTATTAGGAGAATGAAAGATAAGACAAAACAGAAAATAACCTCAATATATAGGTATCAACAAGCTCATATCCAGAACATATGAAAAATTCCTATTAAATGAGAAAGAGGTCATTTAACTGTTAAGGGGACATTAACAATACTTCCTAAGAGAGAGAATATCAAAGTGGCCAACAAATGTATATAAAAAGATCCTCAAAAAATTAGTTTTCAGAGGACTACAAGTTAAAACCACTCCATATCCACCAAAATAGGTAAATTAAAAAATATCAAAAGACAATAGGTGAAGGTGTGGAGCAAACAGAACTTTTCCTGGTATTAGCAATCTGGGAAAATATATACCTTTTCCAACAAATGCCAAACATAATCTTTGACCTACCAATTTCAAGAAAATCAGCTTATTACTGATACACCCAACAACCTATATGAATCTAACAAACTTAATGTCTAGCCAGACACAGGAGTATGTGATATATGCGCCTATTTACAGGAAGTTCAAAAAGAAACTACAATGGTGATAAAATCAGGATGGTGGTGTGTGTGTCCTGGGGAGTACTGTCTGGTTAGCAACACGAGGGAATCTTCAAGGAAGTCTACGATGTTTTGTATCTTGATTAAGGTAGTGATTACATGAGTGAATCAATGTATAAAACTATATCAACTGTATCTTTACAATTAGAGCACTTTATTTTGGGTAAGTTACATCCCAATTTTTTAAAAAAGATACACTGTCACTTCCAATCAACTGAAATCAATATAAGGTTGAAATCTTTGCTCCTCGAACAATCAATTTTTTTGTCTTGCTGCACAGGTCAAATAGAAATATTATCTTCAAAATTAAAGCATATTTTTCTTTAAAGTTTAAATGTTAATATTTAAAGTTAAAATGCTGATATTTTTCATAATAATAACATTAAGCTTCCTTTTGATTGTTCATGTTGTAAAAAACTGAATCTACCTCCTGCCAAGTTATACAGAACCATCTACTCCATTTACGTTTTTCTTTTTTTTTGGTCAAATATTGAGAAGTGGCAGTGTGACACTAGTCAAAGATTTAAAGCAAACACATTTCTAGTTTGAATGGAAGTTTCCATTGCAATATTGTAATCCAACTAAAATGTCTAATTTGGTGGTCCCTTCATTGACGAGTGACAAGTCCTTTAATTAAGAACAAAAGATCATAACTACCAGTTAACCCTTTGTAAATAGTTTTCCTTAAGTTTGCAGAATATTTGCTTAGTACTAGTCAGTCAATTCCAGCTGAACAATTTAGCAGTAGTGTAGTGAACCAGGAATCTAGAGATATGGAACAAGGGGAAGTTTACATTAGTTTAACAGAAATACAATCTGTACACAATATCAATTTTCATCTTGGGGATTAGTATTAATAATAACATTCGTTGGATCATGAAAAAGCAAGAGAGTTCCAGAAAAACATCTATTTCTGCTTTATTGACTATGCCAAAGCCTTTGACTGTGTGGATCACAATAAACTGTGGAAAATTCTGAGAGAGATGGGAATACCAGACCACCTGACCTGCCTCTTGAGAAATCTGTATGCAGGTCAGGAAGCAACAGTTAGAACTGGACATGGAAAAACAGACTGGTTCCAAACAGGAAAAGGAATATGTCAAGACTGTATATTGTCACCCTGCTTATTTAACTTATATGCAGAATACATCATGAGAAACGCTGGGCTGGAAGAAACACAAGCTGGAATCAAGACTGCCAGGAGAAATATCAATAACCTCAGATATGCAGATGACACCACCCTTATGGCAGAAAGTGAAAGAGGAGAGTGAAAAAGTTGGCTTAAAACTCAACATTCAGAAAATGAAGATCATGGAATCTGGTCCCATCACTTCATGGGAAATAGATGGGGGAAACAGTGGAAACAGTGTAAGACTTTATTTTTCTGGGCTCCAAAATCAGTGCAGATGGTGACTGCAGCCATGAAATTAAAAGACGCTTACTCCTTGGAAGAAAAGTTATGACCAACCTAGATAGCATATTCAAAAGCAGAGATACTACTTTGCTGACTAAGAGCCGTCTAGTCAAGTCTATGGTTTTTCCAGTAGTCATGTATGGATGTGAGAGTTGGACTGTAAAGAAGGCTGAGTGCTGATGAACTGATGCTTTTAAAGTGTGGTGTTGGAGAAGACTCTTGAGAGTCCCTTGGACTGCAAGGAGATCCAACCAGTCCATTCTGAAGGAGATCAGCCCTGGGATTTCTTTGGAAAGAATGATGCTAAAGCTGAAGCTCCAATAGTTTGGCCACTTCATGCGAAGAGTTGACTCATTAGAAAAGACTCTGATGCTGGGAGGGATTGGGGGCAGGAGGAGAAGGGGATGACTGAGGATGTGATGGCTGGATGGCGTCACTGACTCCATGGGCATGGGTCTGGGTGAACTCCGGGAGTTGGTGATGGACAGGAGGCCTGGCGTGCTGCGATTCATGGGGTCGCAAAGAGTTGGACACGACTGAGAGACTGAACTGAACTGATTAATAATGATGAATCAGCCATTTGGGAGTGATTATAGCAGAAAGCTCCTTATATTAGGAGTCTGGCATCAACACTATTTAATTACAGAGCACTGGCTGAAGCTTTTAACTTCCTTCTACATACAAAGTAAAGTGTTATTTCTAAAGTTATTCCATTCTGTTGCTTAGAGAAAATTCCACAATAGCTTCTTAATGAACCATATTATGATTTCTCCATAGTAGTCACTTACATAGGTGCACTTATTAGAAATTTAATCAGATTTTCATTTTATGCATAGATGAGGTCTTTGCTAACTATGAGGAAGAGAGGGCCATTTTGCTATATGTGGCAGTGGCTCAGTGGTAAAGAATTCACCTGCCAAGGAGATGCAAGAGGTGCCTTGGTTTGGGAAGATTCCCTGGAGAAGGAAATGGCAACCCACTTCAGTATTCTTGCGTGGAAAATTCCACAGACAGAAGCACCTTGTGGGGTCACAAAGAGTTGGACATGACTGACCATGCACGCACCCGCTACTTTAGGAAAACATTATAGCTTCTGGGGCTTCTCTTTAAACTACTAGTGCAGCTCTGGAATCCTCATTACCTCTCTTTCATGTCCCTAGGCCTAGACTTGTATTAAGCCACCAAATATTAGGGAGCATGCTATCCAGCCTTATAGTGGTCAGAGATCACTGTTACAAGTTACATAACAAATTTAAACCTCTTTAATAAAATGTAGTTTTCTGTTCCACCATTCCCAATAAAAAAAAAAAGAAAAAGAACACATCATAGTGTGCATTAGATTTCACCATTCTCTCTCCCTTTTTCATATGTAGCATGAAAACATTCTGTATTTTGATTAGCATAGAGACTGACTACATTATGCTCATTGCTGCACACTGTGTCTGGTTATAAAACTACTCATCTAAACCAGTAATTTATTCTCTGCTGCTGCTGCTCCTAAGTCGCTTCGTTGTGTCCAATCCTCGACGTCATGGACTGTAGCCTACAAGGTTCCTCTGTCCATGGGATTCTCCAGACAAGAATACCAGAGTGGGTTGCCATGCTCATCTCCAGGAGATCTTCCTGACCTAGGGATCAAACCTGCCTCTCTTATGTCTCCTGCATTGACAGGTGTGTTCTTTACCATTACTGCCACCTGGGAAGCCCCTTAATTTCCTTTCAATCCTATATGAAAAACTGTATGCTGGAAAGTGGTGAGGGCTCTGTTACATAATTAGATCCAGCTTGTCCAAATATAAAAGATACAAAAAACAGAACTACAAACTGTTAAATAAAATATTTTCCACTTTTGTTAAAAAACAGATATAGCTTTACAACAACATTTTTTCATGGGGTAAAGGAACAGGAAAATTAGTAGCACAATTTCAAAGTTAGTTTTATTTCTTGACAAACAGCATGATGAAGACAGGCAGCCTGGAACTGAGCAGCACAACTCCACACCGCTGCCAGGACTCTGGCCCTGTCCCTGCTGAAGGGAACAATATGAAGCAGCTGGACTGTACGCCTGTCAGGAGAGCTTGTCCTCCAGAGCTCAAGCTTGCACTTCTCCATTCTCTAATCAAAGCACAGAACTTTTGTTTGCTTTTGAACCCCTCAGTCTTATTCTATTGGCACAAGTGATACCAGGCAGGAGGCCCCCACCTGGTGATCCTAACCACCCATTCTGTCCTAAAGTTACAGAGGATCACTCTGAGGGGTCATCAAACCCAAGTGAAGAGGCTCCTGAGCTGCAACCTCCAGTGAAACAATCTGGGGCAACAGACTCCCCTTGAGTATGCATGTGAACCTCTTTCCGACCTGAAGCTTCTCTTCCACAACAAAACTCAAGTGTGACCAGAGATACCTGGGCCACAGCAGAGAGTCTCAATGTCAGGGGACACTTGCCTACAGGTAAAAGACCTAGATACCTTCACTTTAAGGAAAATATGACATAAGACCATTATTCTCTTGTTATTATTTGGGCCATGCATTTAAATTGCCTGATGCCCTTTGTTTCCAAAAGGTAAGATAAAAGGTGGTCGCTCAGGGATAGAGAGAGCTCTGGCTGAGGCCTTGGGACCACCACACATATCTAAAGGCAGCTGGGGGAACGTCCCGCTGCTCCACTGGGCTGATAACAACGTCTACACTCAACAGGAAGCACTTATAGAAAACAACCTGTGTCTCTCAGTGCCCCTCAAGAATGAGGAGCAGGGCAAATGGCAGAAGGCGGTTTTTGTCACTAGCAAAGCCCATTAGTAATACCCAGAAAATACAAATAGAACGTGGGTGAGAAAATAAAATCTGACCTTTTTTTTCTTTTCTGTTGGCTTAGTCTGGTTTGATTTGTTCGCAGGAAGCCGCGTGCAGAGGCCTCCCGCCCAGCAATTCGGTCCAGCGTTCTCAGAGAGCAATGGCGACCCCTGACAGCTCAGTTCAAGATGGCCGCGGTGGGCTGTGCGCAGAGGTGCTGCGCCTGCGCCGCCGGGAGCCTCCGGCAGCCAACAGCACGCCCGGGCCAATCTGCAAGAACTCCGCCCCTCCCTGCTAACAAGGAGACCACACCAGTCAATCCTCAAGGAAATCAACCCTGAATAGTCACTGGAAGGGCTGAAGCTGAAGCTCCAATACTTTGGCCACCTGATGCGAAGTGTCGACTCATTAGGAAAAACCCTGATGCTGGGAAAGACTGAACGCAGGAGGAAAGGGGGACGACAGAGAATGAGATGGTTGGATGGCATCACCCTGCTGACAAGACCCCTGTAAAGGATCCCCGCAGCAGCCTGTCAGGGAGAGCACGTATTGTAAAGCAGGCACTTGCATCTCCATTCTTTGATCAAAAGAGGAAGCTTTCCTTTGTCTGGAAGAAAAAGAAAAAAGAGAGAGAGGAAGAAAGGCAGGAAAGGAGAAAAAAAGAAAAGAAAAAGAAATGAGGTTTCTCTTTATGCCACCTGCTGCCTGCATGCTAAGTCACTTCAGTCATGTCAGACTCTGCTACCCCGTGGATTGTAGCCACCAGGCTCCTCTGTGCATGGAATTCTAAACTGAAGTGGATTGCTGTGCCCTCCTCCAGAGGATCTTCCTGACCCAGGGATCAAAACCGCATCTCTTGTATCTCCTTGTATTGTCAGGTGGGTTCTTTACCACTAGCACCCCCAGAGAAGCCCATGCTATCTGGTACATTCCTGGAATTTTCTGCCCACATGATGAGCTCAGATCCTACCTCCAGGACTCTTTTTAAAAACTCTTGGAAGAAGTCTGAGGCTGAGGCAAGGTTTTAATTGAGACTTTTCAGAATTTTCTGTGTTCCACAACTGAATATTATGATGGCACCAGTGGCTCCAGTTCTCCCCACTCCACCATCCATTGTTCCTCCTTGTCTCTTCCCACCCCAGTATCACTTCACACTTGAGGGGTCTCCAATGCCCATATAAGGCACCCTCACAACTAGGATCCATAGACATCTTTGCTAACAGCTGTCTCTCTACCCCTAGGGTCTAGGGAGGAAGACATACACTGTAAGCAGGTCAACAGGAAGAGAGACTCCAGGAAAGAGCTCCCATAGGGATGAAGAATGGATCCAGGGATTGTAAAACTGACAATCCAGAGTCCCAGCTACCATGGTATGGTTTAGAAGGTGGAACACTGTCTCTGAGTGGCCATATATGCTTGGTCCTATGGACTGTGACATGGAAAACGGCAGCTTCTGCATTTGCTGGAGTAAACACCCCTCTTGTCCAAGTTTAAGAGTTGTGTTGATGCCAGTACTACTGGACTGGGACTTCCCTGGTGGTCCAGTGGCTGTGACTGTGCCCCCAATGCAAGGAGTCCAGATTCAGTCCCTGGTCAGGGAGCTAGATCCCACATGCTGCCCCTGAATTCACGGGCTGCAACTAAAAGTTCGCATGCTCCAACTGAAACTCCCACATTCCGCATCTAAAACCATCCTACATGAGGTAGTTTTAAGAAGATCCTGCATGCCACAGCAAAGAGAGAAGATCCTGAGTGCTGCAACTAAGACCCAGCACAGGCCAAAAATAAATGCATACATAAATAAATAAGAGACTGGCTATCTTAAAAAAGTACTACTGGAATGGCAAAATTTAGGAGGTTCAACAGGATATTAGGATGTAAAAATATTAACTGTGTACAAAATATCAGTGCTGTAAAGAAAGGGCAGAACATTGACAAGAATATTCAGTGAATGGAAAATAATCCTATGACTGATACTTGCAGGCCATCACATGGTCTTATAACACAAAGCATGTGGGTTTTGTATTAATGTCCTCCTACCTCTCTTTGTCCCTTCTTCCCTCTCTCAGGATGAGGAACTTGTTCAAAACCTGCTGCACTGTTGTCCTACTCAGAATTACTCTCCTCAAAGAGGTAACCTTACTCTTTTTTCCTTTCCTCCTCACCCCTGGAAACACCCTGGTTCTTAAAGAATGTGAAGTCAGCTAGGTGAAAGGGAAAAGGCAAGGACAGGAAGAGCACTCTCTTCCACAGCATCCTCTCAGAGGAGTTTTTATAGGCAATACTCCTTGGAAGAAATGAGTCTTTCGTTGGTGGAGATCTGGTATTAGGGGAAATTTTGTTGAAAAGACTGTTTGGGTCAATGCATTTTGTACATACCTACCTCAGTGGAAGTTAGGGACAGTATCAAAATCACAATGGTGCATTTTGGAAAATATGATGAGGATAACAGGACTGTGAAGATATATTTTTTAAACTAGGAATATTAAACGTACTATCACATTGCATAAATTATGCTGGTGATAGAGGAGAAGATGAAAAGAGATGTATGAAAATAATGTGTACAATTTCTACTAGGAAATAAACAGAAAACATCATTATAATTTCTTCAGTGTGGAAAAAAACAACTAAAATCTTAGGTGTCACCTTCATAAGAAAAAAAAATAGCAAGTGTTTCTTCAAACTCTTTTCAATCATTTAAATCTTAAGGGTCTATTCCAGATTTTCATTTTTCTATTTTACAACCTAGGAATGACTTTTTAGAGATGCTATTAATGACTCCATTCTCTTTCACTAACATGAAATATAATTATTTCATTGGAAATCACTACTATATATTATTTTATACTTTATTTCTTCCATAATTTTGTTCATATATTAGTGTCATACAGTACCTACCTTACAAGACATTATAAGATAGGAAATTACCAAGAGAGATTTAATGTAGAAATAACAATGGTATATGGTGTCCCTACCTATTCATTTGTGCTTACATAACTTTGGAGGTGCTCAAAGGGTTCCACAAATATTGAATCATTAAAGCTTAGTACTCCTGTGAGGTGCACTTGGCTATTATCATTATAGTTTATTATTATTCAGACAAATCAAGTGTCCCCTGGAGGGCTGCTGAATGGCTCCTGCAGAAAGCGTCGGCTTTTTAATATTCAGTATCTGAGAGTTCACATTTCAGCTTTGTAAAATTAGCTCATTTTTCTTAGGATTGTCTCTTGTGAATTACCGGCCATTATCCACTTTGGATAGTGGAAAGTAGCATAGCAGAAATAGGGTTCACCCAGCTTTTAGCAAGCCTTCTAGGTGAAAGGCCATCTTGCTTCCTTCTAGAGATACAGGGTAGAGACAAAGAAGTTGGGAGATGCAAAGTAATCAGTGCATGGTTTGCTTCCCAACACCATGTCTCCTGAACAGAGAAATAGAGATAGTATCACCTGGAGATGGTACCACCTGTATTATGCAGCCCAGGCCACAGATCTGTGGGTTGCTTTTTTTTTTTTCACTTTATTTTGCTTTACAATACTGTATTGGTTTTGCCATACATTGACATGAATCCGCCACGGGTGTACATGAGTTCCCAATCCTGAACTCCCCTCCCACCTCCCACCCCATATCATCTCTCTGGATCTTCCCCGTGCCACATCCCTTGCCTTGATTTATTTTCTTTCTGTCTCTATACCCCTAAGAACTGAATGACACACCCTGATTCATCTCTGTGTTCATTTCAGATTTACCTGGTGTTTGGCAGAGATGCTTTACACTTGTCTTTGAGAGGTGTGCTTTCAGAGATATACAGTGGTGAACCACTCTCAACAGCCCTGATTTCTCTATAGGAATGCCTGGAGCCTGGAAGACTACAAAAGCCCAGGCTGCCTGCAGCTACCCCTGGAAATCTCCACACTTTTCCTAGAGCCCTGATCACCTGCCTGCCACTTACTGCTTAAAAGTCACCCACTTTCATCCCTTTAGGAGAAGGTGCTTTTAGAGCATGAGCTCCCCTTCTCCATTCTCTGGTCATTGAATAAAAGCCTGTCTTCCTTGCACCAAACTCAGTTTTATTATTGGCAATATGAACCTGAGGAGATAAAAACTTTCTGACCAAGCCAGAAAGCTTCAGTTCAGCTAGGACTGTAAGAGAGAGGCTGTCTAATTTGGTAACAATAGGTCAGATCTCACAGGTTAGGGCTCAGTCCTGTAAGACCACCCCTACTTTAGACACCAACTGAAATCCTGGTTGTGATCTGTACTTCTGACACATGGGCTTAAAACAGGTTCCCATGACTGCTTCCTTGAATTTTAGTAATTTGCTAGAATGGCTCATAGAGCTCAGGGAAACATTTACCTATGTTTACCAGCTTATTAGGGCTTCCCAGGCTTCCTAGGTGGTGCTAGTGGTAAAGAACCCACAGGCAAATGCATGAAATGTAAGAGACGCAAGTTCGATCCCTGGGTTGGGAAGATCCCCTGGATCTTGGGAACCCACTGAGAATTCCCATAGACAGGGGAGACTGGCAGGTAGTCCATAGGGTCACAGAGTTGGAGACAATTGAAGCACACATACTGTCTTACTTGGATTTCTCTTACCTTGAACGTGGGGTCCAATCATCTGAATGCAGAGTTCCAAAGAATAGCAAGAAGAGATAAGAAGGCCTTCCTCAGTGATCAATGCAAAGAAATAGAGGCAAACAACAGAATGGGAAAGACTAGAGATATCTTCAAGAAAATCAGAGATACCAAGGGAATATTTCATGCAAAGCTGGGCTCGATAAAGGACAGAAATTGTATGGACCTAACAGAAGCAGAAGATATTAAGAAGAGGTGGCAAGAATACACAGAACTGTATAAAAAAGATCTTCACAACCCAGATAATCACGATAGTATGATCACTTACCTAGAGCCAGACATCCTGGAATGTGAAGTCAAGTGGGCCTTAGAAAGTATCACTATGAACAAAGCTAGGGAAGGTGATGGAATTCCAGTTGAGCTATTTCAAATCCTGAAAGATGATGCTGTGAAAGTGCTGCACTCAATATGCCAGCAAATTTGGAAAACTCAGTAGTGGCCACAGGACTGGAAAAGGTCAGTTTTCATTCCAATCCCAAAGAAAGGCAGTGCCAAAAATGCTCAAACTACTGCACAATTGCACTCATCTCAAAGGCTAGTAAAGTAATGCTCAAAATTCTCCAAGCCAGGCTTCAGCAATACAGGGCGTGGGTGGCTTGTCTCAGCTGCCGCTCCTGGCCTCGGGGGCGAGGTGGCTTCTCCCGGCGATGTTGGTAGCTCTCGGCCGCGCTCAAGTGCAGCGGCCGCCTCCACCGCCTGCGCTCAATCCCATCACTTCATGGCAAATAAATGGGAAAACAATAGAAACAGTAAGAGATTTTATTTTCTTGGGCACCAAAATCACTGCAGATTGTGACTGCAGCCATAAAATTAAAAGACGATTGTTCCTTGCAAAAAAAGTTATGTGCAACCTAGACAGCATATTCAAAAGCAGAGACATTACTTTTCCAACAAAGGTCCATCTAGTCAAAGCTATGGTTTTTCCAGTAGTCATACAGATGTGAGAGTTGGACTATAAAGAAGGCTGAGTGCTGAAGAATTCATGCTTTTGAACTGTGGTGTTGGAGAGGATTCTTGAGAGTCCCTTGGACTGCTAGGAGATCAAGCCAGTCCATCTTAAAGGAAATCAGTCCTGAATATTCATTGGAAGGACTGATGCTGAAGCTGAAACTCCAATACTTTGGCCACCTGATGCAAAGAGCTGACTCACTGGAAAAGACCCTGATGTTGGCAAAGATTGAATGTGGGAGAAGAAGGGGACGACAGAGGATGAGATGGGTGGATGGCATCACTGACTCAATGGACATGAGTTTGAGTAAGCTCCAGGAGTTGGTGATGGACAGAGAAGCCTGGCATGCTGCAGTCAATGGAGTTGCAAAGAGTAGAACATGACTGAGTGACTGAACTGAACTGAATATATTTTTCTTATAACTTTATCTGTCATCTGTTGATGATACTCATTAAAAATGTATTCTCTCAATCTAGCACATCTTCTTTTGTTTTTGTGCTTCATATCATATTGAAGATTTTAATTTCAATGCTGGCAAATCCATGTTTGTGTACGTATATATATCTGTGTGTGTGTAAGTGCATATACAGTGTACACAGTATATATGCTTTTTATACAAGATTTTGTTTTTTATTTGGAATTTTTATATATAATTTCAGATACATGGCATTGTAAGTTGACATCTATATATGCTGCAAAGTGACCACTGCCATAAATTAATTACCCTCATCATCATACAGTTGAAGCTCTTCACCCACCTCCCAACACTCTTCCCTGCTAGTAACCACTATTCTGATCTCAAAATCCATGAATTTTTTGTTTGTTTTGAGTGTGTGGATTCTAAGTAGCTTCAGTCCTGTCTGACTCTTAGTGATACTATGGACTGTATCCTGCTAGATTCCTCTGTCCACGCAAGAATACTGGAGTGGGTTGCCATGCCCTCCTCCAGGGGATCTTCCTGACCCAGGGATTGAACCCACGTCTCTTATGTCTCCCACACTGGCAGTCAGGTTCTTTACCACTGGTGCCACATGGGGTTTTATTTTGTTTATTCATTTGTCTTGTTTTTTTTTTTTTTAAATTCCATACATGGATGAAATTATATAGTATCATCTGTCTCTGTCCGACTTATTTCACCTAGCATAGTACCTTCAAGGTCTATTCATGTTGTTTCAAGTATTTCATCCTTTTTTATGACTATGTAGTATTCCATACTGCCTATAGACATACCGTTATCTTCTTTGTTTATTTATCAATGGACACTTACCTTGTTTCCATACTTTGACTATTATAAATAATGATACAGTGAACATAGGAGTTCATATATCTTTTCTAGTTAGTGTTTTCATTTTCTTCAGCAAATGCCCAGGCGTGAAACTGCTGGATCGTATGGTATGGTAGTTCTATTTTTAATTTTTTGAGGAAATTTCATACTGCTTTTCACAGTGGCTACATCAATTTACAGTCCCATCAGCAATGTAAGAAGGTTCCCTTTCTTCACATCCTCTCCAATATCTGTTACTTCTTGTCTTTTCAATAATGTTTTTCCTTGTAGTTACCATGAGATTCCTATTCAACAAATGTCCTATATAAGTAGAACCTGTTTCAAGTTGGTAGCAACTTAAATTTAAACTCATTCTAAAGCTTTATCTTTTTATTCTTCTTCCCATGTTTTACATTTTGATGATGCATTTCATCTTTATACTTTATGAACCCCTAACTAATTTTTATAATTTTCATTATTTTTACTATTTTTTGTTTTAACCTTCTTGCCTGCTTTACAAGTGATTGATTGAATATCTTTATTATATATCTACCTTTCCAGTGAAAATTTTTACTTTTGTATGTTTTCTTATTATTAACTAGTACCTTTTTCAGCTTAAAGAAGCCCCTTTAATATTTCTTGTAATGTCATTTTCTAGAAATATGAACTCCTTTAGTTTTTGCTTATCTGGGAAACTCATGATCTTTCCTTCAATTCATAATGATAAACAAGCTAGGTAGGGAATCTTGGTTAGAGGTTTGTTTTTTCATTGGAAAAGACTCTGATGCTGGGAGGGATTGGGGGCAGGAGGAGAAGGGGACGACCGAGGATGAGATGGCTGGATGGCATCATGGACTCAATGAACGTGAGTCTGAGTGAACTCTGGGAGTTGGTGATGAACAGGGAGGCCTGGCGTGCTGCGATTCATGGGGTCGCAAAGAGTCGGACACGACTGCGCGACTGAACTGAACTGGGTTTACGTATTAGGTAAATCAGCTATTTCCCCTGGACTCCAAGGAGTGGTCTTATTTAGGAGATGTCTTACAGGGCTCAGAAGTGAAATCCCACCTGACCACCAGAGCCTGATGTTCCAGGCATGTCCCCTTGTGAGTGTGTGTGTCCTCCTCTTATGGCAGGACCATGGCTACTGCTGAGCTGCACACTGCTACACAAGGTTGACCTCCAAACTGGCTGTACAGCCCAGCCATGGGGCAAGGGTGAGCAAGGTTCTCACCAGAGTGTGCCCACAAAATGGTGCCAACCAGTGCTGGCATTAGCAAGGTAAGCTGAGGTTGCAAAAATGGTTCTTGCCAGTGTCTCAGTCTATGTGGAGCTTCCCAGCTGATTCCTGCCTCTTTAGTAGACTCTTCAAGGTTAGTAAGTGGGTTCTGTTCACCTCGGTGCATGTGATTTTCAACCTGGTGTTTTTGTACTTGTAAGAGTTCAAGTGAGTCTCTGTGTGAGCCCTTTTGAGTGGGTTTTCTGTTCCTTGCAGTTCTATAGGTTCTTTGGGACACATTCTTCATTGGTCTTCAAAGCCAGGTGTTTTGGAGGTTTGTCTCTCTTGTGAAGGATCTAGGAGTTTGGGTCTCTGATGTGGAACCTGAATCCCTTGCTCCTGAGAAAAGATCTGTACCCGTGAGATCCCTCCCAATGTGAATCACCTTGGCAAGGTGCAGGTTTTCACACAGTGAGACCATAACTGCCCCTCCTTCTCATCTCACTGCTGTCCTTCTATTCTTTGTTATGGAGGCTCTGTTCATCCAGCTTTCAGATCTCTTTTTGAGGTTGTTATTCCACATGTCATCATAGCTTTCTCATGTCCATGGAAAGGGGTAAGTTCAGGATCTTCCTATGCTGTCATCTTGAACCATCTGACATCTAGAATTTTTATATAGTTTTTCCTCTATGGATTCTTTATGAATTATAAAATATTGCAAATCATTTACTTTGAGTCCATAATATCCCCACTCCACTAATTGGAATTATCATGCTAGTTATAAACCAACTTTCTATATTGCAACACGTGTTGCTGTCCGTTCTCTCCTGCTGTCATGACATTGGTCTGATAAACTCCAAAATACTAATTTCTGTTCTCTTTATTTCTTGAAAGAGATATTTTAAAAAACAAATGGAATTAGATTTCTCAGACTATATTTTGACATGCTTCTTCACTTAACAACACACCATGGATATCTTTTAATACGGTTGATAACATTATGTTTAATGCCTACTAGGCATCTTATTTTGGAAAGATCACATTATATTTAATAATCTCCTACTTGTGAGTCTTTAATTTGCTTCTAAAATTAAGATACAGGCCATATGTATTGTAAGTACAAATATCTTCACAGATATACAAAATACATTATCCATTAATTAAGAAAAAGTACAAAAAGTGAAACTTCAAGAGTATATTTCAATTTTGCTACTTAATACCAAACTATTTTCTGAAAAGGTGGACCAATTTATTTTTGTCTCTTCACAGCACACCAAATCCTCCAACTGCAGCAAATGACAAGATCAAATCTATATTTTAGAAAGCTCACCCTACTAGTGGTGACAGAGAAATAAGTGTCACAAAAGTAGCATAGAAACAGTCAGATGGTGTCCTGGAAGATATGTGCATCTGACAATTATACAAGTGTTTGTAGGTAGAGCGAGTGCCAAATAGCGGGTGAGTACTTGGTCATCAGGCCTCTTGATCCAAACTGAAAGGCTATGCTCAGATGTAGCAAAGGCTAAAGGAATATCTAGCAGCTGCTAGAAATTCTGAGGGTATCTCCAGCTAATTTCACTACAAAGAAGCCTAAAAATCTTTCAGAAATCACCCAGAAAAATAAAATAAATAGCCACTTTGATTGTGCCATCTGATGACACAGACTTAAATAAAAAGGAGGGGTATCTGGTTTCCTAGGGGTTCCACGGTGGCCCAAATGGTAAAGAATATGTCTGCAACGCAGGACACCTGGCTTCAGCCTCTGGGTCAGGAAGATCCTGGGTAAGGAGAAGGGAATAGCTCACTCCAGTATTCTGGCCTGAAGAATCCATGGACAGAGGAGCCTGGTGGCTATATAGTTCATGTGGTTGCCAAGAGTCAGACACACTGAGCAACTAACACACTTTAACTTTTAATTGGATTTCTTCCTATCAAGGAGTCTTGAGACAAGGACATCGAATGATCCATGTGCATTTCAAATATATGTTTTGTTTCAATACAGTTCAAACACCTGGTAAACATAAGGACAGTTGTTTTGGAAGCCTGAGTTACAGCTGGATGATTTTCTGAAACACACCTTCCTTTCTCATCCCAAATGACATCAAGGCTAGGAAGAGATCCCATTTCCCAACATCATGCCATCTGGATAGAATGGACAAACTACCTCACTGTCTTTCAACCTCTGTTTCCAGAACTCAGCACCCATATTCTCCTTTGGATAATATTAAAAAGAGGGAAAGCAGTTAGCATGAAAACATGTTTAACCGTATTTGTACCACTCAATAAATAAATTACAGGTTTTATATCATTCAGAGAGAGCTGCCAGTGAGTTATTCAGTTATTAACTTCACACGCTTGGGAGCATGAATTAAATGCCAGCCCGTATTGAGGGCTTGGGGATTCATTTCAAGCCAGAAGAGGCTCCTTAAAAGTTTGGGCAGCTCGGCAGGCATCTCAGAAGAAGCAAGAACAGTTTGGTAGAAGCCATGGAGGGCAGACAATTCTGTCCTGGTCGTTTACAGCAGCATATAAATTCCATAAAAGGGAAATGAATTATGCATTATTGGGTTTACATAAGGTCACCCGGTGAACTTTGACCCCTCTCTTTTCTCATTTGGCTCGATTATGAGATGAAATGACAGATTTGATCTCTTTTCAAATTGTATTAGAAAGGGTCTCTTTATTTCACCCTCTAGCAGCAATCAGCTGACAGGACCAGGCAAGTGCATTAATTATGATTGATTTAGACTGTCTATCGGGTGATTATTTCTAGAATTCTACTCCTGAGCCAAAACCTTTTGACCTATTTCAGGCCACACAGCAAATTAATCCATAAGAAGATTTAAGGGGGAGAACAGTTCAAGACTGCAGTTTTGCTCCTGTATTCGCAATCAAAACATTGAAGACACTCCAGGCCATCCAGAGGGATTGAATTACTGGAACACTCCATGGTGAAGACATTTAACAATCTGACAACTCAGTAGAGAATCATCTTGCATATAATAACCAAAAATGGCTCTGAATTAGCTCCTTCCCCAAGGAAGAAAAGACCCCCAATCCTCGCAGCTCTGAACTAATAAGATAGCAGAGAGAATTTTTTTTTTTCTTTTATGAGTTTGTGAATTTGTCACAATTGGAGTTTCACAATAGCACGTCTGTTGTTGGGACATTCAATCTCCCTCTCAACTTTCCAGTGGATTAAAAATGACAGTACTAATTAAAGAAGTAAAGAAAAGAGGCCACTTTCTGTTGCAATGCATAAGCTTGAATTATAATAAGGCCCGCAAAGGAGAAGAAGGAAAAAAGAGAGGAGGTAACATCATTAAAGAGTTTCTTTCTGAGTCTGGAAAAGTACCTTGCAAATAAATTCTATTTAAAAAGAGGGTGTTTAACAGTACAGATGAACCTATTTGCAGGGCAGGAATAGCGATACAGATGTTTAGAATGGACTTGTGGACATGACTGGGGAAGAAGAGGGTGGGACAATTTGAGTGGGTTGCATCCACATAGATACACTACCATGTGTAAAATAGATAGCTAGTGAGAAGCTACAATATAACACTGGGAGCCCAGTCTGGCACTCTGTGATGCCTAGAGGGGTGGGATATCCAGGAAGTGGAAAGGAGAATCCAGAGGGAAGGGATAAATATATATATAAATTTATGTGCTGACTCACTGGAAAAGATCCTGATGCTGGGAAAGATTGAAGGCAAAAGGAGAAGAGGGTGGCAGAGGATGAGATGGTTAGATAGCATCACTGACTCAGTGGACATGAATTTGAGCAAACTCCAGAAGGTAGTGAATGACAGGGGAACCAGGCATGCTGCAGTCCATTTGGTTGCAAAGAGTGGGACACAACTTAGCCACTGAACAACAACAACTATATACACACACTCATATATATATATATATATATGTATGTATGTATGTATGTATGCTTATGGCTGGTTTATATTGTACAGCAGAAACCAACACAACATTGTAAAGCAGTTATCCTCCAATTGAAAATTTTTTTAAATTGAAGAGGGTGTTTAATCAAAATTTCCATCTGAGTTATTAGATCACAGTAAGGACTGAAAAACTTCTGTTTCATTGATTTCACCAAAGCCTTTGACTGTGTGGATCAAAACAAACTGTGGGAAATTCTTCAAAAGATGAGAATACCGGACCACCTTACCTGCCTCCTGAGAAATCTGTATGCAGGTCAAGAAGCAACAGTTAGAACTGTACACGGAACAACAGACTGGCTCCAAATTGGGAAAGAAGTACATGATTAAGGCTGTATACTGCCATCCTGTTTATTTACTTCTACACAGAGTACATCATATGAAATGTCAGGCTGGATGAAGCACAAGCTGGAATCAAGATTGCCGGGAGAAATATAAATAACCTCAGATATGCAGATGACACCAGAAAGTGAAGAGGAACTAAAGAGCCTCTTGATGAAAGTGAAAGAGGAGAGTGAAAAAGTTGGCTTAAAACTCAACATTCAAAAAACGAAGGTCAAAGCATCCAGTCCCATCATTTCATGGCAAATAGATGGGGAAACAATGGAAACAGTGTCAGATTTTATTTTGGGGGGCTCCAAAATCACGGCAGATGGTAATGCAGCCATGAAATTAAAAGATGATTGTCCCTTGGCAGAAAAACTATGACAAATCTAGACAGCACATTAAAAAGCAGAGACATTACTTTGCCAACAAAGGTTCATCTAGTCAGAGCTATGGTATTTCAAGTAGTCATGTATGGATGTGAGAGTTGGGCTATAAAGAAAGCTGAGTGCTGAAGAATTGATGCTTTTGAACTGCAGTGTTGGAGAAGACTTTTGAGAGTCCCTTGGACTGCAAGGAGATCCAACCAGTCAATCCTAAAAAAAAAATCAGTCCTGAATATTTATTGGAAGGACTGATGTTGAAGCTGAAACTCCAATACTTTGGCCACTTGATGTGAAGAGCTGACTCATTGGAAAAGACCCTGATGCTGGGAAAGATTGAAGGCAGGAGGAGAAGGGGATGACAGAGGATGAGATGATTGGATGGCATCACCAACTCAATAGACTTGAGTCTGAGCAAGCTCCAGGAAGTGGTGACAGACAGGGAAGGCTTGTGCTTTGCTGCAGTCCATGGGATCACAAAGGATCAGACATGACTGAGCCACTGAACTGAACTGAAGGACTGAAAGCGAGAGTCATCTAGAACTGATGCCATAAATCAGTTAACTCAGTCCCACAACCTGCTTTCCAATGCCCCCAGATGGTAAGAAGGAGTTGAACAAGAACAGAGCAAATCTTGTTTGTAACACTTACAAGCTGTGTGACTAAGGGCAAAGACTTGACTTCTCTGATCTCTGCTCTTTTTTTTAAAGGGTACAAATAATGTCTATCTCACTGTTGAGTTGTAGTGAGGATCAGAGGCCATATGTGTTGAGAGCGCCAAAAATAAATTCTTACTGTTTTAACAATCCTCTCTTGCCATTTATGGAGGAAGGCCATGGCAACAGAAAGATCTTTTGTTTGCTGAACACAAACAAAATTTCTATCCTCACACTTGAAGATAACATCACGTGATGGTAGGAGTTAGAAACTGAAGAAGCTCTGAGGAGCTCAGCATAAGAAAAGAGGACAGAGAAGCTCAATTGAGGGCTTGGAGTCAAGGCTTTGAGAAGCTGATGACCAGTTGAGGGGCAGGAGAGAGAACACAGTAGCCGGTGGGCAAAGGAGTGAGATGGGAGGGAAAGATGTGCCTGGGGACCTTCTTAAGAGAGAGACTGGTACGAGGTGAACTAAACCCCTTTTCTTTCCATTTCAAAAACTTCTGTAAAATATATGACACTCACTATCGCTGTGGTATAAATGGGTTTTTCCAGATGAATGAGAACGTCTTCATTTTGAGACCGTAAACACCTAAGACTCTGCCACCTCTCTCTGTGGACTCAGGATGGTTTCATGTCACTTCTCATGGACTCTGAAAAAGTCAAACTTGCTTTCAGCTCTCAACTCCATGGTTCAGTGTGCTGATGAGGAGTTTTCATGCTGATGGAGAAAGCCTTAAGTGTTTTAGTGGTCTCCAGGGACCAAGCAAACCCATATAAATGAATAGAGAAGACCAGATGTAAAACAAAGGGACTGATTTTTTTTTTAATTGGAGTATAGTTGCTTTACTATATTGGTTTCTGCTGTACAAAGAAGTTAATCAGCCATAAGTGCATTCATACCCATTTCTCTTAGACCTTCCTCCCACCCCAGCCCATCCCACTCATCTAGGTCCCCACAAGAACACTGAGCTGAGCTCCTACTAGCTATCTATTTACACATGGTAGTGTATATACATCAATCCCAACCTCTCAAAACTCCCACCAGCTGTGTTTACACGTCCATTCTCTCCATCTGCATCTCTGTACCTTTTTTCTAGATGCCACATATGTGCATTAATATATCTGTTGTTCTCTTTCTGACTTACTAAAAGAAAAGTTGCTGGATACAAGATAAATAGCAATTAAAATATAAGATCAGTTCAGTTCAGTTCAGTTCACTCGCTCAGTCATGTCCGACTCTTTGCGACCCCATGAATCGCAGCACGCCAGGCCTCCCTGTCCATCACCAACTCCTAGAGTTCACTCAGATTCACATCCATCAAGTCAGTGATGCCATCCAGCCATCTCATCCTCTGTCATCCCCTTCTTCTCCTGCCCCCAATCCCTCCCAGCATCAGAGTCTTTTCCAATGAGTCAACTCTTCGCATGAGGTGGCCAAAGTACTGGAGTTTCAGCTTCAGCATCATTCCTTCCAAAGAAGACTGGTTGGACCTCCTTGCAGTCCAAGGGACTCTCAAGAGTCTTCTCCAACTCCACAGTTCAAAAGCATCAATTCTTTGGTGCTCAGCCTTCTTCACAATCCAACTCTCACATAAGATACATGACTACTGGAAAAAGCATAGCCTTGACTAGATGGACCTTAGTCGGCAAAGTAATGTCTCTGCTTTTGAATGTACTATCTAGGTTGCTCGTAACTTTTCTTGCAGGAGTAAGCACCTTTTAATTTCATGGCTGCAATCACTATCTGCAGTGATTTTGGAGCCCCCAAAAATAAAGTCTGACACTGTTTCCCCATCTATGTCCCATGAAGTGATGGGACCGGATGCCATGATCTTCGTTTTCTGAATGTTGAGCTTTAAGCCAACTTTTTCACTCTCCTCTTTCACTTTCATCAAGAAGCTTTTTAGTTCCTCTTCACTTTCTGCCATAAGGGTGGTGTCATCTGCATATATGAGGTTATTGATATTTCTCCCGGCAATCTTGATTCCAGCTTGTGCTTCTTCCATTCCAGCGTTTCTCATGATGTACTCTGCATATAAGTTAAAGAAGCAGGGTGACAATATACAGCCTTGTCATACTCCTTTTCCTATTTGGAACCAGTCTGTTGTTCCATGTCCAGTTCTAACTGTTGCTTCCTAACCTGCATACAGATTTCTCAAGAGGCAGGTCAGATGGTCTGGTATTCCTATCTCTTTCAGAATTTTCCACAGTTTATAGTGATCCATACAGTCAAAGGCTTTGGCATAGTCAATAAAGCAGAAATAGATGGTTTTTCTGGAACTCTCTTGTTTTTCGATGATCTAGCAGAGGTTGGCAATTTTATCTCTGGTTCCTCTACCTTTTCTAAAACCAGCTTGAACGTCTGTGAGTTTATGGTTCACGTATTGCTGAAGCATGGCTTGGAGAATTTTGAGCATTACTTTACTAATGTGTGAGATGAGTGCAATTGTGCAGTAGTTTGAGCATTCTTTGGCATTGCCTTTCTTTGGGATTGGAATGAAAACTGACTTTTTCCAGTCCTGTGGCCACTGCTGAGTTTTCCAGATTTGCTGGCATATTGACTGCAGCACTTTCACAGCATCATCTTTCAGGATTTGAAATAGCTCCACTGGAATTCCATCACCTCCACTAGCTTTGTTCGTAGTGATGCTTTCTAAGGCCCACTTGACTTCACATTCCAAGATGTCTGGCTCTAGATTAGTCAACACATCATCATGATTATCTGGGTCATGAAGATCTTTTTTGTACAGTTCTTCCGTGTATTCTTGCCACCTCTTCTTAATATCTTCTGCTTCTGTTAGGTCCAGACCATTTCTGTCCTTTATCGAGCCCATCCTTGCATGAAATGTTCCCTTGGTATCTCTAATTTTCTTGAAGAGATCTCTAGTCTTTCCCATTCTGTTCTTTTCCTCTATTTCTTTACATTGATTGCTGAAGAAGGCTTTCTTATCTCTTCTTGCTATTCTTTGGAACTCTGCATTCAGATGCTTATATCTTTCCTTTTCTCCTTTGCTTTTCGCCTCTCTTCTTTTCACAGCTATTTGTAAGGCCTCCCCAGACAGCCATTTTGCTTTTTTGCATTTCTTTTCCATGGGGATGGTCTTGATCCCTGTCTCCTGTACAATGTCACGAACCTCATTCCATAGTTCATCAGGCACTCTATCTCTCAGATCTAGGCCCTTAAATCTATTTCTCACTTCCACTGTATAATCATAAGGGATTTGATTTAGGTCATACCTGAGTGGTCTAGCGATTTTCCCCACTTTTTTCAATTTGAGTCTGAATTTGGTAATAAGGAGTTCATGATCTGAGCCACAGTCAGCTCCTGGTCTTGTTTTTGGTGACTACATAGAGCTTCTCCATCTTTGACTGCAGAGAATATAATCAATCTGATTTCGGTGTTGACCATCTGGTGATGTCCAAGTCTTCTCTTGTGTTGTTGGAAGAGGGTGTTTGCTATGACCAGTGCATTTTCTTGGCAAAACTCTTAGGAATAAATATAATGTAATGCAAGTAAGTCCTTTATGAAGGAAGTTGTAAAAGATTTCTTGATGGACATAAAAGATAGAGCGATGTTTTATAGATGAAAAGACTCAATATTGTAAATATTTTTGTCCTTCCCAAATTAATAAAATTTAAGACAAAAAGAAAAGGAATAGTAGAGATTGTAGCAAACAAGGGAAGATATGAATTGCCTAAAAGTGTTCATATTTAATTTCTCATAAAAGCATTGCTCAGGACCCCCAAACCCTGCCTTCTGGAAACCACATTTTGACCTTTAGTCAAAGAGGCCCCAGATGGGGCATTTAGAACTTACTTTTTTTTAACCTCCAGCTTAGCTTATTTTTGCCTCCACACTACTGACTTTGAAAGATAAAGCCAGCAGAGGTATTTATTTGCTTCTTGAGAAATCAGTTCTGTTAAACGAAGTGATTGTGGGGCAGCCAAGCTGTCATTATTTTGAGGCCTGGTCATCAGTTACAAAGCTAATAAGTACCAAGCAGCGTGTCAGTGGGATTCTCAGCCTTGCTCATATATTCTCAGATGATTACATAAGCAAGAATGCATGTGGCTTAATGAAAGCTAAAAAATAGCCCAAACAACACATGGCTGAGGGCTTTGCTGGAGAGCCAGCATGGCATAGAAAAGCTTGGGGTTGGTAGCTCCCAGCTCCAGAAAGGTGAAGCGGGCTTACTTCTGGTTGATCCCTTAACTCTAAAGGAGCTGGCTCACCTTGCCCTGTGGTGACCAATCTCAATTTATGGCTCAGCCATCACCATCACTTGTATAAGAGACCAAATGAAGAATATCCAAGAAAATATGAGGGAGCAGAAGCCTGTACTCATAGGCAAATGGTTAAAAAGTCCCCACTAGGGACTTCCCTGGTGGTCCAGTGGTTAAGACTCCATACTTCCAATGCAAGAGTCCAGGTTCAATCCCTGGTCAGAGAACTAGATCCCACATGGCGCAACTAAGAGTTTACATGCCACAACTAAAGATCCAGTGATGGTGGTGGTTTAGTTACTAAGTCGTGTCCGACTCTTGTGACCCCATGGACTGTAGTCTGCCAGACTCCTCTGTCCATGGGATTCTCCAGGCAAGAATACTGGAGCGGGTTGCTATTTCCTTATCCAGGGGATCTTCCCAACCCAGGAATCAAACCCGGGTCTCCTGCATTGCAGGCAGATTCTTTACCGACTGAGCTACAAAGGAAGGTCCTATATGCTGCATCAACGATCAAAGAGTCAGCTTGTGGCAGCTGACTCAATGCAGACAAATACATACATTTGTACATACATAAAAATAAATACTAAAAGAAAGAGTCTTAAAAAAAAAAAAGTCCCCACCATACTAGGAAAGAGCTGGAATTAAGATTATTGTGCCACAAGGAACAATTTCTTGAACAGTTACTCTCAGCAGAGCCATTTGCAGGGCAAGTTGGGAAGACAGAGAGGAAGGGAAGAAGAGATCTCCATCCTGAACAAAGGAAGGTCCTATATGCTGCATCAACGATCAAAGAGTCAGCTTGTGGCAGCTGACTCAATGCAGACAAATACATACATTTGTACATACATAAAAATAAATACTAAAAGAAAGAGTCTTAAAAAAAAAAAAGTCCCCACCATACTAGGAAAGAGCTGGAATTAAGATTATTGTGCCACAAGGAACAATTTCTTGAACAGTTACTCTCAGCAGAGCCATTTGCAGGGCAAGTTGGGAAGACAGAGAGGAAGGGAAGAAGAGATCTCCATCCTGAGGAGGTCTAAAGTCTGGGAGTGAGAAGGTCAAAGGAGAAGCAATTCAAAGTCACTGGCTCAGGGTGAACTCAGAGTCAGAGAGGTGACTTCCCAGGTTTGCCAGGATGAGATCAAAGGAAGACTCAGCTGTTGAGGAAAAAGGGAAGCAAAGAGAGGCCCCAGAGACCTTTGGATTGAGATTCTTATTTTTTTTTAAAAAAATAAGTTATGTTTTGTATTTGGCTGTGCTAGGTGAAAGTGCTGCACTCAATATGCCAACAAATTTGGAAAACTCAGCAGTGGCCACAAGACTGGAAAAGGTCAGTTTTCATTCCAATCCCAAAGAAAGGCAATGCCAAAGCATGCTCAAACTATTGCACAATTGCACTCACCTCACACGCTAGTACTCTTGCTGGGAAAAACCCATGGACAGAGGAGCCTGGTGGGCTATAGTCCATGGGGTCGCTAAGAGTCAGACACGACTGAGGGACTTCACTTTCACTTTTAACTGTCATGCATTGGAGAAGGAAATGGCAACCCACTCCAGTGTTCTTGTCTGGAGAATCAGTCCCAGGGATGGGGGAGCCTGGTGGGTTTCTGTCTATGAGGTCGCACAGAGTCGGACATGACTGAAGTGACTTAGCAGCAACAGCAGCACACGCTAGTAAAGTAATGCTCAAAATTCTCCAAGTCAGGCTTCAGCAATACATGAACCATGAACTTTCAGATGTTCAAGCTGGTTTTAGAAAAGGCAGAGGAACTAGAGATCAAATTGCCAACATCCACTGGATCATGGAAAAAGCAAGAGAGTTCCAGAAAAACATCTATTTCTGCTTTATTGACTATGCCAAAGCCTTTGACTGTGTGGATCACAATAAACTGTGGAAAATTCTGAGAGAGATGGGAATACCAGACCACCTGACCTGCCTCTGGAGAAACCTGTATGCAGGTCAGGAAGCAACAGTTAGAATTGGACATGGAACAACAGACTGGTTCCAAATAGGAAAAGGAGTACATCAAGGCTGTATCTTGTCACCTTGCTTATTTAACTTATATGCAGAGTACATCATGAGAAACTCTGGGCTAGAAGAAACACAAGCTGGAATCAAGATTGCCGGGAGAAATATCAATAACCTCAGATATGCAGATGACACCACCTTTATGGCAGAAAGTGAAGAGGAACTAAAAAGCCTCTTGACGAAAGTGAAAGAGGAGAGTGAAAAAGTGGACTTAAAGCTTAACATTCAGAAAACGAAGATCATGGCATCTGGTCCCATCACTTCATGGGAAATAGATGGAGAAACAGTGGAAACAGTGTCAGACTTTATTTTTGGGGGGCTCCAAAATCACTGCATATGGTGACTGCAGCCATGAAATTAAAAGACGCTTACTCCTTGGAAGGAAAGTTATGACTAACCTAGATAGCATAGTCAAAAGCAGACATTACTTTGCCAACAAAGGTCCATCTAGTCAAGGCTATGGTTTTTCCAGTAGACTTGCATGGATGTGAGAGTTGGACTGTAAAAAAAGCTGAGTGCCAAAGAATGGATGCTTTTGAAGTGTGGTGTTGGCGAAGACTGTTGAGAGTCCTATGGTCTGCAAGGAGATCCAACCAGTCCATTCTGAAGGAGATCAGCCCTGGGTGTTCTTTGGAAGGAATGATGCTGAAGCTGAAGCTCCAGTACTTTGGCTATCTCATGCGAAGAGTTGATTCATTGGAAAACACTCTGATGCTGGGAGGGATTGGGGGCAGGAGGAGAAGGGGATGACAGAGGATGAGATGGCTGGATGGCATCACTGATGCGATGGATGAGTTTGAGTGAACTCTAGGAGATGGTGATGGACAGGGAAGCCTGGTGTGCTGCAATTCATGGGGTCACAAAGAGTCAGACACAACTGAGTGAGTGAATTGAACTGAGGTCTTAGTTGTGGTATGTGGGATCTAGCTCCATGGTCAGAGATTGAAAATGGGCTTCCTGCAATGGGAGCATGGAGTCTTAGCCACTGGGTCACCAGGGAAGTCCCTAGTTGGGACTCTTTGAGTAGAGATCCACAGCTAACTTCTATGAAGCTCTCCCAAAGGAGGAATCAATTTTCCAAAGGTCAAACCAGGGTTCATTCCCCAGGCATTATTTCCCATTGCATGAAAGGAGTTCTGTATCATGAAAATAAAGCCAGGCTGTGATGCTAAACAATGAATAATCCTTAATTAGGAGTGGAACCTTCAAAGTGAAAGTGAAAGTCACTCAGTTGTGTCTGACTCTTTGCAACCTCATGGACTATATAGTGCATTGAATTCTCCAGGCCAGAATACGGGAATGGATAACTTTTCCCTTCTTCAGGGGATCTTCTCAACCCAAGGATCAAACCCAGGTCTCCCACATTGCAGGGAGATTCTTTATCTGCTGAGCCATAAGGGAAGTAGCATGTAAAAACCCAACAGCCCTGGGAGAGGTAACACAGGGACAAATTTGTCTACCATGAGGTACTAGACCAAGAGCAAGTTCACTGTCAGCAGCATGAAGAGAAGGAAAGAGGAAGGGAAGGATGGCTTCAGAATACCATCAGGGCAAGGAAGGAGGGCCAGGTCAGGAAATTTGAAGAAGAAAGTTTCAGTCTGTTTTTCATGACTTTGCCCAAAGCAAGTCCCACGTGTTGGAAACAGATGAGGGCTCTAAGAGTGAAAGCCTCCACACTGATGGCTTTGAAGGAAAGGTCAGAAATCTGCCCACTGAGTGAACCAGAGGTGGGGAGGATATTAGAGGTCAGACGCTGAGCGTGTGGCAGCCTCATTCACATCTTCACTCTCCTTTTTCTGTGGGTGGGCAGGGCCCACTTTCGGAAATTACTTTCACCCCAGATTTTGGCAAGCATCTGTGGCTTCTCTCTTTTTTAAACTGAAGCAGAGTTGATTTACAATGTTGTGTCAGTTTCATGTATATAACAAAATGATATAGTTCTATATATTTTTTTTTCAGATAATTTTCCATTATAGGTTATTATAAGATACTGAATTTAGTTCCTTGTGCTATACAGTAAATCCTTGTTGCTTATCTATTTTACGTATAACAGTTTTATCTCTTAATCCTAAACTTCTAACTTATTCCTACCACCACCGCCACCCCCCCTCACTTTCTCCTTTGGCAACCATAATTTTGGTCTCTGTGGGTCTGTTTCTATGTGTGTATAAATTCATTTGTATTATATTTTAGATCCCACATTTAAGTGATATCATGTGTTTCTCTTTCTCTGACTTAATTCACTTAATATAATAATCTCTAGGCCCATCTATTTTGCTGCAAATGGCCATATTTCATTCTTTTTTATGGCTGAGTAATATCCCATTGTCTATCTATCTATTTACATATCTATCATCTACCTGCCACATTCCTTAAACCAATCTTCTATTGATGGACACATGGATTGTTTCCATGTCTTGGCTATTGTAAATAGGGCTGCTATGAAAACAGGGGTGCATATGTCTTTCTGATTAGATTTTTCACCTTTTCTCAATATATGCTCAGGAGTGGGATTGCTGGATCATATGATAGTTCTTGGGGCATCCCAGATGGGGCTAGCAGTAAAGAACCTGCCTGCCAATGCAGGAGACATAAGAGACACATGTTCAGTCTCTGGGTAGGGATGATCCCCTGGAGGAGGACATGGCAACCCACTCCAGTATTCTTGCCTGGAAGATCCCATGAACAGAGGAGCTTGGTGAGCTATGGCCCACAGGATCTCAAAGAGTTGAACACGACTGAAGTGACTTCACACACACATATACTACATGGTAGTTCTATTTTTAGATTTTGAAGGAACTTCCATACTGTTTTTCATAGTGGCTGCACCAATTTATATTCTCAGCAACAGTGTAGTAGGGTTCCTTTTTCCCCACACCCTTTCCAGCATTTATTATTTGTGGACTTTTTGATGATGGTCATTCTCAGTCAAAGCATCTGTGGTTTTCTCTGTGAAAATGGTGATGGAGGTACCTTTTTCTGAAGGCATAGGAGTGAGAGAAAATCAACAAATAGATCTTGAGCCATAGGGGAAAATGCTAAGGACCCAAGAGGCATAGAAGAAGGCATGCTTTGAAGATGAGTGAACTAGACAAAGCAAGTGCGGTCACTGACTTTTCAAGGGCATACAGAAGAAGCAAAGAGGAGGGGAAATACCAAAGGAGCTCTTCTTGTTCTTCAAGTGTGGGAGGACCTTGGCCTACAGGAAACAGGAGATGTTGTAAGTGACCTCCTGGAGCCAGACCCTGGAGAGCACTGGGAGCTGCACTCCAGGTGGCTGTAGCCACACAAGAGTGTGTGTCTAGTGCTGTCAGATTTTCATGTGTGCTCTTCTGCTATTTAATACTAGCAACTAGTGTTTTAGAAAACATGGCCCAGCAAAACATTTCTACAAGCCTGATATGGTCTCCGGGGGACCATTCAGCTACATATTCCAAATAATGCTATCAGTCACTCGACAATGATACTACAGTAAAAAACAGATCTCCCTGGTTACACAGGGAAGCTTATTCTTCCACATGTCTAACGTGGGATGCTGAAGGGACTTTGTGCATCATGGAAGCTCAAGGATGGGGACAACAGAGTTCTCATCTTAACACAGTCACTTCTGCAGGGGATTACTGAAAGTGGTAAATTACACATTGGCTCTGAAAGCTACCACTTGACTTGCATCATTTCCACGTACACACCATTTGCTGTTATTTTTGTTGTTGTTTTTCAGTCACTCAGTCATGTCCAACTCTCTGTGACCACATGGACAGCAGCACTTCAGGCTTCCCTGTCCTTTACAATCTCCCAGACTTTGCTCAAACTCATGTCCTTTGAATTGGTGATACCATCCAACCATCTCATCCTCTGTCGCCCCCTTCTCTTCCTGCCCCTAATCTTTTCCAGCATCAGGTCTTCAAATTGGGTGGTCATGCCCAATTGCAAGAAAGATGGTGAGAAGCCTGGAAAGAACTGAAATATGGATGAACCAGAAAATGAATAAAAGAATTTTTTTATCAAGCGTCCTCACTCTTATGAAGTTGGGTATCATTTGTTCTTAAGACGGTACTATAAAGTGTAGGAACTTTGTGGAGAATCAAGCCAACTGCAGCACATGTCCTCATTTTTCTTTCCACTTGAAATCCACTTCTGCCAGTTTAGTTGAGATAGTAAAGATGAGGAATAGAGGCTGCTATCCTGGTCTCTATTCAATTCAGTTCAGTTGCTCAGTCATCTCCGACTCTTTGTGAACCCATGAATTCCAGCATGCCAGGCTTCCTTGTCCATCACCAACTCCCGGAGTTCACTCAAACTTACATCCATTGAGTCAGTGATGCCATCCAGCCATCTCATCCTCTGTTGTCCCCTTCTCCTCCTGCTCCCAATCCCTCCCAGCATCAGAGTCTTTTCCAATGAGTCAACTCTTCGCATGAGGTGGCCAAAGTACTGAAGTTTCAGCTTCAGCATCATTCCTTCCAAAGAATACCCAAGGCTGATCTCCTTTAGAATGGACTGGTTGGATCTCCTGCAGTCCATGGGACTGTCAACTCTCTTCTCCAACACCACACTTCAAAAGCATCAATTCTTCGGTGCCCAGCTTTCTTCACATTCCAACTCTCACATCCATACATGACTACTGGAAAAACCATACCCTTGACTAGATGGACCTTTGTTGGCAAAGTAATGTCTCTGCTTTTGAATATGCTGTCTAGGTTGGTCATAACATTTCTTCCAAGGAGTAAGCGTCTTTTAATTTCATGGCTGCAATCACCATCTAGAGTGATTTTGGAGCCCCCCCAAAAAAGTCTGACACTGTTTCCCCATCTATTTCCCACGAAGTGATGGGACTAGATGCCAAGATCTTCGTTTTCTGAATGTTGAGCTTTAAGCCTGCTTTTTCACTCTCCTCTTTCACTCTCATCAAGAGGCTTTTTAGTTCCTCTTCACTTTCTGCCATAAAGGTGATGTCATCTGCATATCTGAGGTTATTGATATTTCTCCCAGCAATCTTGATTCCAGTTTGTCCTTCTTCCAGTCGAGCATTTCTCATGATGTACTCTGCATATAAGTAAAAGAAGCAGGGTGACAATATACAGCCTTGATGTACTCCTTTTCCTATTTGGAACCAGACTTATTCCATGTCCAATTCTAACTGTTGCTTCCTGACCTACATGTAGGTTTCTCATGAGGCAGGTCAGATGGTCTGGTATTCACATCTCTTTCAGAATTTTCCACAGTTTATTGTGATCCACACAGTCAAAGGCTTTGGCATAGTCAATAAAACAGAAACAGATGTTTTTCTGGAACTCTCTTGCTTTTTTTGATGATCCAATGGATGTTGGCAATTTGATCTCTGGTTCCTCTGCCTTTTCTAAAACCATCTTGAACATCTGGGAGTTCACGGTTCACGTATTGCTGAAGCCTGGCTTGGAGAATTTTGAGCATTACTTTACTAGCGTGTGAGATGAGTGCAGTTGTGCGGTAGTTTGAGCATTCAACTTTTGAATTCCAGTTTCCTATTATGTTATTCTAAATGTGTAAATATATGGGAAAGCCTGCAGTTACAGGGAATATTGGGAGAGCTCCATAAAAATGCGCTATTGAGCTCTTCTCAAAGAGCCTCAACCCAAGAGGTTATGTCAGCCCAAAGGGTCTCTGTGGCCTCTCTTTGCTTTCCTTACTCTTTTTCAAGAGCTAAGTTCTCTGACCTCCTGCAGTCTTCCTCTGACATCATCCTGGCAAACATGGAAACTCACCTCTCTGACTCTGGGTTCTTCCTGAGCCACGGTCACTTTGAATTGCTGCTTTTCTGACCTCCTCATCCTGAGACTGTAGACCTCCTCAAGATGGAGACCTCTTATTCCCTTCATCTTTGCCTTCCCAGTGTCCTTTGCAAATGGCTCTGCTCAAGAAATCATTCCTTTTGGCTTAATAATGGTGGGAAGGGGAATCCAGAAACACACTCAGTGACTATCTCTCCTGTCCACAGGGCCTCTTTGTTGGCCTGGCTCCATCCACTTCCCCCAAAGCCTCATCTGCCAGTAAGGAGGGCCCCTGCCCTTCAGTCCTATTGGGAAGGTTTGCTTCCTGGACACTTTTCATGGCACTCTTTCTACACAAGCACGTGTGTGCCTGAGCTGCCTATAGGCCTGAAGAATTGCCCCTTGTGGCTCCCTCCCTAAACAAGCTCCAATTAGACACCACTTAATGGCATCTCCAATTTGACTGTCTGTCCAAGATTCCACAATGCATGGGAATTCTCCCAGAGATTATTCCTGGTTTTCCCATCCTCAAAACAAGGAGGGGGAAATAATGCATGATTGAAAACTAGCCACCAAATGGTAAAATAAATAAATAAATTTGCAGTTGTGTTGCTTTGAAAACTTATTGCACAGCTGGGGGCATGTAAAGAACTTAATTAACAAGCTTTGGCCGCAATGTGCCCCCTCTTTGGGAGGGGAAAAAAATCACTGTTAAGATTTGTCCAATTAAATTATAGGAGAGTTGGTGAATTCAAAGAGAGAGAGAGGTTGGGGGAATGTGCTTTCAGTTTAAAAAGAAGATATTTAGTCTGCTGGGAGACCTATAGTCTGATTAATTCAGTGCTAAGCTTTTCTGCACAGTTTCCACAAATTCATAGGCACTTAAGAATTTTTAACCCAAATGTAATTATAGGTTTTGATAATCAGGCTTTGGTTAAATACAGTCCCTTCTTTCTTATAAAAACTGAAGATGGAATATTCTGTGATAAGGAAGCACCTTCAAATCCCACTTTTCCCCTCTTCCATAGAAAATTCCATCTAGCCCATGATCAGTGCCACATTATAAGTTTTTTGGACTCTGGGTACTTTTGCTTTTATGGTATTCTTCCTTCCTAAAAAGATATTAAAACTTATATTTTACAACTGTGTTGGTATGAAGGTAATTATAATCTGGGCTGGATTCATTTGTATACACTCTTTATTATTACATTCGTTTGATTTTCTTTTTTTATTGATGCATAGTTAATTACCATGTTGCATTAATTATGTAATTATAGGTTTTGATAATCAGGCTTTGGTTAAATACAGTCCCTTCTTTCTTATAAAAACTGAAGATGGAATATTCTGTGATAAGGAAGCACCTTCAAATCCCACTTTTCCCCTCTTCCATAGAAAATTCCATCTAGCCCATGATCAGTGCCACATTATAAGTTTTTTGGACTCTGGGTACTTTTGCTTTTATGGTATTCTTCCTTCCTAAAAAGATATTAAAACTTATATTTTACAACTGTGTTGGTATGAAGGTAATTATAATCTGGGCTGGATTCATTTGTATACACTCTTTATTATTACATTCGTTTGATTTTCTTTTTTTATTGATGCATAGTTAATTACCATGTTGCATTAATTTCAAATGTGCGGCAAAGTGTGTCAGTTTTACATACATATATTCTTGTTTAGATTCTTTGCAATTCTAGGTTATTACAAGATACTGAGTATAGTTTCATGTGTATACAGTAGGTCCTTGTTGTTAACCTATTTTATATACAGTAGTGTGCTCATGTTCACCAAAAAGAAATGGAATTTCAAAATTCTCATGAGTTCCTAAAAGAGCACTGGACCCCTAGACATTGTGCCCAGTGAGTTAGTCACCCTGCTTGGAATTTCCCATCATGAACCAGAAGCGGGACATTAGGGTGCCAGCTAAGTACAGGTTCAGAATAACAGTGATGGTGACATAATTCACAGCAACGCAATTCATATTAGCCCATGCTGAGCACTCGTCTTTACAGCAGCCTAACCTCCCAGTCTCCCAGCCTGTGCTCTCCCCACACTGCCCCCCCCAAAAATTGTAATTCTGACATCATTGGTCAGACTGAATACCCGGTACAGTATGCACTCTCTTGGAATGACGAGTTTTCTGCCTTTTCCTAGGGGGATGTTCAGCCAAAGACAAAAATGCGTAAGGGCAGCAGAGAAAATTCATTTGTATAAGCTTGCCCCCCTACTGTGGAATTTTCAATTATATATATCTAATTATGGCTGTCAGTTGATGGATTCAGAAAAGACATTTTGGTGCCCCCCCTCCTTTTTTTTGTCTTTTCGTCATCTCTTCTGTTAGAATGATTATAGCACACTTACACAACTAATTGCCTTACTGCTGATTAGTGATACAATTATGCAGACCCGGCTCCTTGTGTGAACAACCATCTGCAGAGAAAAAAAAAAAGTGACACTATTCAAAAACTATCCATAATTTAACCAATGTTATTCCAATGCACTGAGCCCAGACAATCGTCTCGCCTTCATATTTCATACCCACCCTGGCAAGAGGAGGTTGGGTTTTGTGCGCCCAATTCACCTCTTTAGACACACTGTGAATCAGAAAGAAAGAGGAGAGAAGAAAGTACTTCAAATGTCAACCCATAGTGGGGAATTGAAGCGTGGTTAACGTCCATTTCTCCTTTGGGTAATTTTTCTTCAAATTTTATACCACTTGGCAATTTTTTGTTTCCTTTCAAACTGCTGAGAACGTGCAGATGTTACAACTCCCCAAAGTAGGCTTGGGTTTGCTAGGTTTTTGTGAACTGCTCTCCCCAATCTTTTCTCTCC
>SJXQ01006548.1:0-36293 GCA_006408695.1 Aepyceros melampus
TGCACAGAGTCAGACACGACTGAAGCGACTTAGCAGCAGCAAAGCAAAACCACACACTATTTAGGGATTCACGCATATTTAGAAAAAATATAAAAACATATATGAAAATGTGCTATGCTTAGTTTCTCAGTCATGTTCGACTCTTTGCAGCCCCCATGTACTGTGGCCCACCAGGCTTTTATGTCCATGGGGATTCTTCAGGCAAGAATACTGGAGTGGGTTGCCATGCCTTCCTCCAGGGGATCTCCCCAATCCAGGGATCGAACTCAGGTTTCCCGCATTACAGGTGGGTTCTTTACTGTCTGAGCTACCAGGGAAGCCCAAGTAGCTTTGAATCCCCAAGCTAGCTGAACATTAAAAGTTACGTGCAATCACAGAATCTGCAAACAAAAAATGAAACAAAAACTAAGGTACCTTACATAGGACTGGGGCTTCCCAGATGGCACTAGTGGTAAAGAGCTGGCCTGCCAGGGCAGGTTAGACGTAAGAGACGTGGGCTAGATCCCTGGGTTGGGAAGATCCCCGGGATGAGTGCATGGCAGCCCACTCCATTATTCTTGCCAGAAGAATCCCATGGACAGAGGAGCATGGTGGCCTACAGTCCATAGGGTCACACAGAGTCGGACAAGACTGAAGCAATTTAGCACGCATGCACTACACAAGACTATTATTTTAGGTGAATCTCAAAAGGTACCTTACATAGGACTGGGGCTTCCCAGATGGCACTAGTGGTAAAGAGCTGGCCTGCCAGGGCAGGTTAGACGTAAGAGACGTGGGCTAGATCCCTGGGTTGGGAAGATCCCCGGGATGAGTGCATGGCAGCCCACTCCATTATTCTTGCCAGGAGAATCCCATGGACAGAGGAGCATGGTGGCCTACAGTCCATAGGGTCACACAGAGTCGGACAAGACTGAAGCAATTTAGCACGCATGCACTACACAAGACTATTATTTTAGGTGAATCTCATTCTATTAATAGCTCAGCTCTCAGCCTGCCCTGTGTGGTGGTCTCAAGGACCAGCAGCTTTGGGTCTTGAGTTCTCTTTTCAGAGGGAGGAAAGAGAAGTTCTTGCGTAAGGAACAAAATAAGAACCTTGCCATTTCCCCTTGTGCTTCTGACTTTAATTTGTTCTTCTAAATATATCAGCTTGTTCCAGGAAAAACTTCATGCATGGTAACTTAATAATGGGTCATTAGTGGCTATACTAATGAATTCACAGTGAAGCTTCTCTATATCATTCGTTAACATCATTTCCTTTCAGATGAGAACACTGGAGCTTGTTTAAAATTAGAACAGTATTATAACTTGGGGAAAAAAAAGGGTTCCATCTTGTTGAGCGGATGCTGTCATTTCTTCCCTGGGTGCCTTGAAGGAAGGGAAATGCAGATGATCCCTTGTCTACTGAGACTCTGCAAAGGAAGACCTCACGTTAGGTCTGAGGCCAGACATGATGTATATGTGAAAGTACTATCAGACAGTGTTAACACGCAGAGGCTCTTTCCTTTCAGAAGTAAGATGTGAGGTGCTAAGGTGAAGCAATGAAGACTGGTTCCTCTCCTCCTAAAGTGAAGCACAATGCCTCTTATAACTCAAGATCCGTTCTCTTGGATGCCCTAACACAGATCCCTGAAGCTGGAAGGGACGACCAAAGGGCCCCATGAGTTCATCTGTCCCGGATGCAAGAAGCTATTTTGGTCATACTAGGAACCAAGAGTTACACATATAATATTAGAAATCTGTATGCAGGTCAGGAAGCAACAGTTAGAACTGGACATGGAACAACAGACTGGTTCCAAATAGGAAAAGGGGTACGTCAAGGCTGTATATTGTCACCCTGCTTATTTAACTTCTATGCAGAGTACATCATGAGAAATGCTGGACTGGAGGAAACACAAGCTGGAATCAAGATTGCTGGGAGAAATCAATAACCTCAGATATGCATATGACACCACCCTTATGGCAGAAAGTGAAGAGGAGCTAAAAAGCCTCTTGTGGAAAGTGAAAGAGGAGAGTGACAAGTTGGCTTAAAGCTCAACATTCAGAAAACGAAGATCATGGCATCTGGCCCCATCACTTCATGGGAAATAGATGGGGAAACAGTAGAAACAGTGTCAGACTTTGTTTTTTTGGGCTCCAAAATCACTGCAGATGGTGACTGCAGCCATGAAATTAAAAGGCGCTTACTCCTTGGAAGAAAAGTTATGACCAACCTAGATAGTATATTCAAAAGCAGAGACATTACTTTGCCGACTAAGGTCCGTCTAGTCAAGGCTATGGTTTTTCCTGTGGTCATGTATGGATGTGAGAGTTGGACTGTGAAGAAGGCTGAGCGCAGAAGAATTGATGCTTTTGAACTGTGGTGTTGGAGAAGACTCTTGAGAGTCCCTTGGACTGCAAGGAGATCCAACCAGTCCATTCTGAAGGAGATCAACCCTGGGATTTCTTTGGAAGGAATGATGCTAAAACTGAAGCTCCAGTACTTTGGCCACCTCATGCGAAGAGTTGACTCATTGGAAAAGACCCTGATGCTGGGAGGGATTGGGGGCAGGAGGAGAAGGGGACGACTGAGGATGAGATGGCTGGATGGCATCACGGACTCAATGGACGTGAGTCTGAGTGAACTCCGGGAGTTGGTGATGGACAGGGAGGCCTGGCGTGCTGCAATTCATGGGGTCTCAAAGAGTCAGACACAACTGAGCGACTAACTGAACTGAACTGGTGGCTCAGACAGTAAAGCGTCTGCCTGCAATGCTGGAGACTCAGGTTCGACCCCTGGGTCAGAAAGATTTCCTGGAGAAGGAAATGGCAACCCACTCCAGTACTCTTGCCTGGAAAATCCCATGGACAGAGGAGCCTGGCGGGCTATAGTAATCACCAGGCCAGGTTTGATGCAGGATGCAGGACGCTTGGGACTGATGCACGGGGATAATCCAGAGAGAGGGTGTGGGGCGGGAGAGGGGAGGTGGGGGTCGGGATTGGGAGTTCATGTACACTCGTGGCTGATTCATGTTGATGTGTAGCAAAACGAATACAGTATTGTAAAGCAAAACAAACTAAAAAAATAAAAATTAATTAAAAAAAATAAAACAAGGCCAACATAAAAAAAATAAAATAAAACCTAAAAAAAAAAAAATAAAGTACATCTTAAAAAAAAATAAATTAAATTTCCCTAAGTCTCCCTCTATCTAGATATGCCCAATATGTGAGAGTATGAACTCTGGCCCTGTAAATCCTGTTTCTGGAAATAAGCTCACCTAGAATATCAATGCTAAAAAGCATTCAAACCACACAAAGGGAATATCCCAAATCATTGCTAAAAACAAATATATCCAAATACCAAAATTCAAGCTAGTATGGTGAATTTTTCTCTTTATAAAGGCATCCATAACAGATTTTTACCTTTCATATGAAATCTTTCAGGAAAATGCCTACAGTGATTGGAAGTTGCTGCACTGTTTAATCTTGGCCAGCCTGGGGACCAGCTGTGGTGTAAAGGAATTAAATGCAGGGCTTTATTTTGAGAAGACCTGAGTGTGGCCAGTTAGTTAACCTCCCTGAGCCTCAGTTTACCTGCTTGTAAAATGGAGATAATAATACTGCATTGTATGTGAGAGTGTATGTAGGAGCCTGCTTGGAACAGCATCTGGGTCACAGTAGGCACTCAACAGACATCACTTTATTTTGGGAGTGGAAAATCTATAAACACAGAGGAAGGTCTGAGCTGTGTCTCCAAGGCCAGACCTGGAATACAACAGTGGCAATTCTCAGCATGAGGGGCTACAGTGGGCTATGGGTTTGATCTGAACCTTTCTGTCATGGCTCCAAGCTGGGTCTGTGATGAGGACTTCATGCCACCAGGAATGCACCTGGGAAGCTGAAGTCATCTAAGTTACACCCAAGGCAGCTGCAACCAAGTGAAGCCACACAAGAATGCAAGTGGCCAGAGGCCAGAGAGGTTTTGCAAGGGAGCGGATGATATACTCTGAGCAAGAGGAATTGCAATGTTTAATCTTGGATGCAAAAGGCTCTAGGAACTACCCCAGAAATCCCATCTGGTTCAGGCCTCCCTTTCTGGGACGTCTGGAGCAGGAACTCGACTGTGCCGAAATATGGTTTGTAATGAGTGAACATTTATGGAGACAACACAGTGTGCCAATTATTTTGCACAAAATGGCTCTTTTAATCAGTACAACTTCTTGTACTAAGCTCTATTATTATCTCCTTTATAGGTGAGAAATAGAGGCACAGAGAAGTTCAGGATGTAGCAGAGCTAAGCTTTTTAAACAAGCCTGTCAGGCTGGAGCCCTCATGTTGACCTATATTCCTCCCCTCCCCACACCACGGGTACCTAGTAGAGTACCATTTGTGTAGTACTTGCCACAGTACACGCATCAGTTTAATTTTTTTTTCATTTCTTTCCTAAAAATGACCACTACCCTAAATTTGGTCTTCATCATTTCCACATATGTTACTATATTTCCTCCTTCAGTCTAAATTTCTAGGCCGGATCCTGCTTTCTCATTTGTCCCTGTCTCCTGACACTTAGAAGAGACGCATGATGAATCACCTGATGAATGAGTTAGATGCTGAATATCAAGGATGTATCAAGTCAGATACAACCGTACACACTAGTCTCCATGTGTCTACATGCTCAGCCCATTCTCTAAGCGAAAACACATGATGAGGACCTGCTGAGATAATGTCTTATGCGTAGGGCCCTGTGCCCTGGCAACAGCTGAGTGAATACGTGGGTTCCTCCCCAAAGGCAGTTCATCCAAAGGCAAGCTGTCTAGTGGTGTGTGAGGCTTCTGGTGTAGAAGGCCAAGCTAATCATAGTCGTGTGCCCAGGACTTGGAACTGGAAGGTAGGAAACGAATATGTAGTTGGGAGGAAATGAAAGTGTTAGTTACTCAGTCGTGTCTGACTCTTTGCAACACCATGGACTATAGCCCACCAGGCTCCTCTGTCCATGGACTTCTGTAGGCAAGAATATTGGAGTGGGGTCTCGACCCCACAATGAAGGAGGATTCTTTACCATCTGAGCCACTAGGGAGAAGCAGAAGCAGAAGGGTCAGGTGGCATGAGTTAGTAAGAAGATCACTGCCTCAACAGTGGTAAAATACTGGATTAAACATAGCGAAAATGCAAGGCCTGCAAGAATCAAACTTTCTGAATCAATTACACTGTAGAACGAAGCTGAACAATGTTTATAGGAATCCTCCCCCCAAAAAAAGAGAGAGAGAGAGATAATTTACAAGGTGTGGCATCTATTAAGAAATAAGCGATAAAGAGGAAATAAAATCAATCAACTGAAAACAACTCAGAAATGACACAGATGGTGAACTAGAAGACTAAAACATTAAAAGTTATTATGACTATAGGCCACAGATACAGGAAGTTAAACAAACTATGAACATGTCCAAACAGGAAAGGTATAGAAAAGAGCTCAGCTCAGATGGTCTAGTAGACTTTTTCCAACAAAGACGTAAAGATGGACCACAGGCACAGGAAAGGATGCTCAGTATCACTAATCATCAGTTAGACATTATTTCACACCTGCCAGAAAGACTTATCAAAAGGATAGGCAATAACAAGTGTTGGCAAGAATGCGGAGAAAAGGGAACCCTTATTCACTGTTGGTAAAATATAAGTTGTTGTAGCCATTATGGAAAAGAATATGGATGTTCCTACAAAAAATTAAAAACAAAACCACCATATGACCCAAAACTTACATTTCTAGATCTTTATCCAAAGAAAACAGAAAGACTATTTGAAAAGATACAGGCATCCCTATGTTCATTGATCGTTATTAACAATAGGCAAGATGTAGAAATCTAAATGTTCACTGATGGATGAAATGGATAAAGGATATGTGGTGTATACTACACAATGGAATATTATTCAGTCACAAAAAGAATAAAATCTTGCTTTTGTGATAACACAAGATACAGAAAGACAGATATCATATAATTTCATTCATTTGTAGAATCTAAAAAAAAATAACAAAACAAATGAACACACTAAAAAGCTCATATATAAAGTAAACATATTGGTGGTTGCCAGAGAAGGAGGGTGAGGAGTTAGACAAAATAGGTGCAGGGTATTAAGAGATAAAAACCTCCAAATATAAAATAAATAAGTCGTGGGAATATAACTACAGTCAATAATGCTGTACTTCCTATTTGAAAGCGACAGATCATAACTAGACTTTCGATGTTAACCCTTTTGCAATGTATACAAATGTTGAACCACTATGTTGTACACCTGAAACTGATATAATGCTGTATGTCAATTATGCTTCAATGCTTTAAAAATCCAGCTGAAAAGGTGCTTGACATTTGAAAAAATAATGAACTTGCATAGAAACAGAAACTATTCAAAATGAACAATGAGGAAAAAGACTGAAAAAATCAATAGAGCACTCATAAGCTTTGGTAAAGCTTCAAGTTGCTCAATATATATGCAATTGAACTTATCAAAAGAAAGGAGAGGTGAAAAATACCCCCAAACTTAAATAAGCACTGAAAATTTTCCCATTTTGAAAAAATTACAACCCACAGATCCAAGAATCTCAACAAAACTCAAGCATAAAAAAATTTAAAAATGAAGAAAAGTACACTAAGGCATATCAAAATCAAAATTTTAAAACTAATGATAAAGAGAGGATCTTAAAAGCAGCCAGAAGAAAAATGACATATTGCTTGCAGAGGCACAAAAACTATTGCAGAATATTTGTCAGAAACAATGAAACCTAGAAAGTAGAGAAACATCTTTAAATCACTGAAAGAAAAAACCTGTCAACATATAATTTTCTACCTTTAAAAACTGAAGAGGAAATAAAGGCCTTTACAGATGTATAAAAAAAAGAGGGAACTTATCATCAGTATACCTTCAGTACAAGAAATGTTAAAGAAAACCCTTCAAGTAGAAGATAAGTGATACCACATAGACACCTTGATCTACACAAAGAAAGAAAAAACAATAAAAATATAAAATATGTGAACATAAAGCATATTTATCGTTTAAATAAGCTTAAAAGATAATAGATTGTTTAAAGCAAGCATAATAATAATTTATCAATCATAAGTTGATAATCACATTATATATAAATGCTCAAACATCCCCATTAAAAGGCAGAGGTAATCAGATTCAAGAAAAAAAAGCAAGACTCAACAATATGCTGTTTACAAAAACAAAACAAAACCCACTTTAAATATAAAATTAATTCCACCCAACTTAAATATAAAACATATAAAACATTCTACCCAATAATATCAGGATACATATTCTTTTCAAATGCACACAGAACATTTGCAACAATGGACCATATTCCAGGCTATAAAAGTTCTATAAATTTAAAAGGATTCAAGCCATACAAAATATATTCTCCCATACAAATACATGCATCTTCCAAATGAAGGAAAAAAAATGTTCTCTGTCCCCATTTTTATTAAATTAGAAATCAGTAACAAAGACCTGGAAAAGCCACAAATATTTATAAGCTAAATAAATACTCTGAAATAACCTATGGATACAGGATAAATCAAAAGGGAAATTAAAAAGGCATTTTGAACTAAGTTAAAATAAAAACACAACCTGTTAAAAATTTGTGGAATGCAGCTAAAGCAATACTTAGAAGAAAATTTATAACAGTAAATGCCTATATTAGAAAAACAAAACAAAACAATGGCCTCATCTTCTAATTTAGAAAAATAAGAACAAATTTAACTAAAAGTAAGCAGAAAAGGATATAGAGTAGAAATCAATAAAACAAACAAAAAAATTAGACAATTGAGTAACACCAAAAGCTGAACTTTGAAATCAATAAAACTAATAAACCTCTAGCCAGATTCCTTAGAGAAAAAAAGAAGACAAGTATTACAAACTTTAGGACTGAAAGAGGTGACTTCACTACAGATTCTACAGCTTTTAAAAGAATAATACGGCCTACCTTTGTGGGCTCAGTGGTAAAAAATTCACCTGCCAATTCAGGAGAAACAGTTCAATCCCTTATCCAGGAAGATTCCACATGACTCAGAGCAATGAAGCCCATGTTCCACAGCTACTGAGCCTGCGCTGTAACTAATGAGCCCATGCGCGGCAACTGCTGAAGCCTGCACACCTGGAGGCTGTACACCGCGACCACAGAAGCTACCGCAATGAGAAGCCACCACAATGAGAAGCCACTGCAACGAGAAGCCACACCAGAGAGAGGCTTCACCCCTCACCACACCAGAGAGAGGCTTCACCCCTCACCACACCTAGAGAGTACCCCCAGCTTGCTGCAACTAGAGAAAAGCCTGCCCAGCATGAAGACCCAGCACAGTCAAAAATAGATAAACATAACTGTTAAAAAAAAAAGAAGGGAATATTTTGAGCAATTTTATACCAATAAACTTGACAACTTAGATGAAATGGAAAAATCCCTTGAAAGACACAAACTACTGATGGTCACTCAAGAAGAAATAGATGACTTGATATGAATTGATATCAGACAAGCCTCTTGATGAAAGTGAAAGAGGAGAGTGAAAAAGTTGGCTTAAAGCTCAACGTTCAGAAAACTAAGATCATGACATCTGGTCCCATCACTTCATGGGAAATAGATGGAGAAACAGTGGAAACAGTGGCTGACTTTATTTTGGGGGGGCTCCAAAATCACTGTAGATGGTAATTGCAGCCATGAAATTAAAAGACATTTACTCCTTGGAAGGAAAGTTATGACCAATCTAGATAGCATATTCAAAAGCAGAGACATTACTTTGCCAACAAAGGTCCGTCTAGGGAAGGCTATGGTTTTTCCAGTGGTCATGTATGAATGTGAGAGTTGGACTGTGAGAAGGCTGAGCACTGAAGAATTGCTGCTTTTGAACTGTGGTGTTGGAGAAGACTCTTGAGAGTCCCTTGGACTGCAAGGAGATCCAACCAGTCCATTCTGAAGGAGATCAGCCCTGGGATTTCTTTGGAAGGAATGATGCTAAAGCTGAAACTCCAGTACTTTGGCCAGCTCATGCAAAAAGCTGACTCATTGGAAAAGACTCTGATGCTGGGAGGGATTGGGGACAGGAGGAGAAGGGGACGACAGAGGATGAGATGGCTAGATGGCATCACCGACTCGATGGATGTGAGTTTGAGTGAACTCCGGGAGTTGGTGATGGACAGGGAGGCCTGGCGTGCTGCAATTCATGGGGTCACAAAGTGTCGGACATGACTGAGTGACTGAACTGAACTGAAGCGTCTATTAAAGGTACTGAAAGCATAGTTTAAAATGCTACTCTCAGATAGTTTCCCTGGTGAATTCTAAGAAATACTTAAGGAAGAAATAACAGTTCTACACAAACTTTTATAGAAAGTTGATGAGGAAGGAAAGATATTTCATCTCCTTTTATGAGGTCAGTGTTACTCTGGTATACAACCATTTTGGAAGATAGTTTACTTAATAATACTTAAGAAGCTAAACATGCACCTACCATATGACTGAGCCATTTCATTTCTATTTATTGAAAAGAAATTAAAGCAAATTTCCATACAAAGATTTGTATAAAACTATTCATAGCCAAGGAGATCAAACCAGTCAATCCTAAAGGAAATCAACCCTGAATATTCACTGAAAAAACTGATACTGAAGCTAAAGCTTCAATACACCTTGGCCACCTGATGCAGAGAGCCGACTCATTGGAAAAGACCCTGATGCTGGGAAAGATTGATGGCGAGAGAAGAGGGTGACAGAGGATGAGATATCTGGATGGCATCCCTAACTCAATGGACATGAGTTTGAGCAAGCTCCAGGAGATAGTGAAGGACGGGGAAGCCAGGCGTGCTGTAGTCCACAGGGGTCGCAAAGAATTGGACATGACTTACAACTGAGCAACAATTCATAGCTGAAACTGAAACGAACCCAAGTATCAATCAAGAGGTAAACATACATTGTGGTACAATCATCCAATTGAGAACTACTCAGAAATAAAAAGGTCTTAACTACTGAAACATGCAACAAAACAGAGGAGTCTCAAAACAATTACCCTAACTGAAAAAAGCCAAACCCTCTCCAAGGGTACTTAATGCATGATGACATTTATATGAAATTCTCAGAAATGCAAACTAATCTATAATGACAGAAAGCCATCCGTAGTTGCTTGGGGATAGGGAAGGGCAGCCATAATCACAAAAGGGTGTGAGAAAATGCTTTAGAGTAATAAATTTGAGCATTATCTCAATTGTGGTAATAGCTTCACTGGCCAAACATATGTCAAAACTTATGTGCAATTTTCTGTACTTCAATCATACTGCAAATGCTGTTTTAAAATAAATGCTCCTTTAGTAAGTTTGAGTTGAGTAAAATCTTTTCATATAAGAAGCAAATCTTATATTTGCTTTATATAAGCAAATCTTATATATTACATTTAGTATATCAATGTTATATATCTTATATAATCTTATATAACATCTAATATAATGTCTACTATATCTTATACAAAGTTATATCTTACATATTACATTTCTTATATCAAAAATAAATCATAATCTCTGGTTAAATATTAACAAAACCCAAACTAATCTCACAAATTGATACTTGAAACTATCACTTAATTCACAAGTAGGTGATTTAATATGAAGACTTAGAGGTTAATATTAATAATAAAATGGCAATTCAATGATGCAGTATGGTTTCCTGCAATGGTGAGACTGTTGTCACAACCTGCTTATTAAACTAGGGTCACCCAGTCTAATGATCATGGACAAGAGGAAACTCTGGGATGTGCCCAGCTATAAAAGGTATTTTGCTTGCCCTGAAACAAGGAAACATCAGAACCTTCTTCACACCTTCAGGGCCATATCCCAGCTTTCATGATGAAATGAGCAAGTTCAAGGCAGACCTAAGAACAGGTAACTTTTCTTCATCAACACTGCTACAACCCTGAGGATGCTGTCACCGAAGCTGGGGATGTGGTTTTAAAGATTCCTTCCACTCTCTCCTCCCCAACCAGTCACACACCGGTCTGAGCTTCCCGGCCACAGGAGGGACCAGCACGGCTCCCGTGGCCACATGGAGATTGGTCCCCTGTGCTGTCTCGCGGGCTGTGCTGGCTCATGCACAAAGGATGACGCCATCCTCACTGGTGTCATGCTCTGTCCTGTCTTCCTGCCCCTTCTGCAGGCCCCGAGCCCAGGAATGCAGCAGTTCTTGCCCTTTCTGTCTTACTTCCCACCCTCCCATCTAAGACCAAGTGAGTCCTCTAGCCAGAAGGAGGTCAGTCCTTTCCCATCATACATCCACCTATATTTGGCTTCATAATTAACACATTCTCCTAGCAGCTTCCAAAAGCACTGATTGCACAAGCCCCTCCCATGTCCCAGTTTCCATGCCATGCTGGCTTGAACTGAGGCTCATCCTTTTGGTCTTCTCCCTTCCTCTCTACTCCTGGCCAACTTACCCCCTCACTGCCCACCCGCATCCCCATCGGCATCCTCACCTCACCTCTCCTCTGGACATGTATCTTCCAAACACAGTCTCCTGGACTGTGATCCTATTCCAGGATCACGACTTGAAGAAAGATGTGCAATCACTATTTTCTTATCTCCCTCGTTACCTTCCCTCCCGCTGCCCTTCCAGGGGAGGGGGACAAGGTGCAATTTGTCTTGTATTGGTGACTCGGTTTCCCAGACCTCTTACCAGAAGTGTCCGTCACGAGGACGCAGGGCCCGTGCTGGGGTCTCCACCCTGATGGCCTCTCTTTCTCTTTCTCCACTTTCTCAATGAAAGTTCCTTTTCTTCACAATATTTGTTTGCCAACCATTTGCTTGTCTTCTGTTTCTGCCTCTAGGATGTAAGCTCAGTGAAGCTAGGGACAGGGTCTCATTCAGTCAATGTTGGACTCCCAGGTCAGCATACATGGCCCATTCAAGCACCCAATAAATACCTGCTGAATGAAATGGATGAGTGTGTGTGTGTGTGTGTGTGTGTGTGTGGGTGTGGGTGTGGGTGGGTGGGTGTTATGTGTGTTCACAGGCCCAAACAGGTTTCCAGCTATCACTGGCTCCCACGGTTTTGTGCTAGGATTGTACAAAGACTAGAGAGTGTGTGTGTTTCTATCTCTATCTAGCTATCTAGATACTGATCGACATTTCTATCTATACATGTGTGTGCACACACACACTTTCTAAAATCAACTTAGAAACCCAGTCTCTTCCACTATAATAGTAAAACTTACTCACTCATGGCCTGGCTTTGTGGGAAAAGGGGAAACGGAATCCGGGACCCAAAAATACATTTTCTGAAGGAGAATTCTTCCCTATCCTTCCTACCCATTTTCACTCTGTGATCTGTGCACAACACCAGTGCAAAACCACTGTAGCCAATGAGAACTGGAGACCTGGCTGTCGGGAGCTGTCCCACCAGGAGAGGGTGACAAGCAGGGAAGGTGCTGCCAGACTCAGCTGATAGCACAGGACATCCGAGTGTCTGAGCTCTACGGGTGGAGCCTTTCAATCTGTACTTTTCATGAGTGATATTTGGGACTTGCGTGTTACAGATCTCACCTAACTCTCTTCCACACAAGTCAATGTTCTTGCTTCCCAACAGAAGTACAATATATATATATCGCTACTTTTCAAAGTTGTTATGGTGATGGTGATGGTTTAGTCGCTAAGTCGTGTCCGACTCTTGCGACCCCATGGACTGTCGCCTCCAGACTCCTCTGTCCATGGGACTCTCCAGGCAAGAATACTGGAGTAGGTTGCCATTTCCTTCTCCAGGGGATCTTTCTGACACAGGAATTGAACCCAGGTTTCCTGCATTGCAGTTTCTTTACCAACTGAGCTACATCATGTAGGAAGGTTGCTATAGACACTCTTTAAGTAAACAAGGGTGATAGAATTGTCTAATTTAAAAATATCAATAAATACATAAACAAAAATATCTATTCTAGGAATTCTCTGACAGTCCAGTGGTCAGGACCTAGAGTTCTTACTGCTAGAGGTCAGGGTTTGATCCCTGGTCAGGGAACTAAGATTTTGGCAAGCCATGTATCATGTCCAAAAAATAAAATAAGAATTTAAAAATCTACTCTAATCTCACTTTCCAAAGGAAGGAAACAAGATAAGAGGTTAAAACTGCTCATGCATTTGTTCTCCTGGTTATTTGAGAAAGAAGTGGGAGAAGGGCAGTGAGGAAAGGGAAATCTCATGCCACAGAGATGTAGAGATGGCTGCCACTCAATAGCGAAATAGTCAAAAGGCTGCTGGGACATGAAGACGTGGGACACAGAACATGGGACAAGCAGAAAGCGCTTCCATGCAAAAGTAAACACTTTTATCTTTACAATTTGCATGCATGTGGATTCTCCAGTTCTGCTTATCTTGAAGATTTCCCCTGACTCTTTAATCAAATGCCCAGTCCAGGAAGGTGAACCATCTTTATGCCATGGCTTTGTGAAACCCAAGTTCACTACTGCAGACCGTGGTACATTTGTGAACCCCATTTCAGAAACAAAAGGATGAACACATAATGATTCAAAGGGCTGAGAGCTGAAACTTAGGTGTGTGAACCCATAAGAATTGTCACAATTCATTCTGCCTGAGGAAGTCAGAGGAGTTTTACAGACAGATGTCACCTAGTTGGGTCTTAGACGATGAGAAGGAAGTGACTGAATGAGCAGAAGAGGAGGCTGGTCAGAGGACACAGGGAATATGAAAGAAGGGGGCCTTGGGAGAGCCTGGCAGCATTTCTGTGGGGTTGAAGCACAGTGAGGATGGGCGTGCTGATGGCTGCCGAAGCTGCAAGGTGTATGCGGGACCCAAACGTGAGAGATCCTAGAGATGATGCTACTCAGGTGAGGCTTGCTGTTAAGTGGTGGGAGGCACTCAAGGTTGCTGAGCAGGAAATGTCACTTGCTCAGATCTGCATTTCAGACAGTGTAGGAGACATACATCACTGCAATACGTAGTCAGGCATGACATAGATCCTGGACTAAATCTATGGTGGTAGGAGGGGTGAGAAGGAGTCAGATCCAAAACCCACGTGGGCTGACACAGAACATAGGTCCCCTAGGTCCAGTCACGCACTGATGAAGCCATCAGGAAGCCAGACCCTTCTGCAAACTCCCTCTGTTAACTGACGGGTGCCTCTGCTCTCATGCACTTTGGATGTAACACAATTACTTAATCAAGACCACATTATGCCTTACAGGAACTCCTTGTTTGTAACAAGATTGCTATCAGGACCTAGCAACAGGCCAGTAGAAAGCCTGTTTTGTGCACAGTGCAAGGAGCACACAGATTCACCACCTCTTGGTTTGAACGGTAGGGAATCTGTCTGCATTGGTATCTTTTTCTGCTGTTGGCCTTTGTGGGCTCTATGCCATTAACTGTAATCACAAAGAAAGGCAATGCCTTTTGTTCCATTTAAGTGCTATTCAGGATTTTTTTCAGTGATTTTTTTCATCTACTTTGATCAATTTAAATTAAAAATAAAAATTTAACTAAAGCCCATTGGACAATGGAGCTCTTAACTCTACTGACACAATTTTTGGAAGAGTACTGTGTAGACCAAGCAATGGAACATGGCCAGCAAGTGTCTGGGATCCAGAAAAACACACGGATCATATATTCGGAAAAAGCAGTGATTTGAAAACCAGACAAGTAGAACGTCAAGGCATATGTAGATACTAGCAAAGGGAAGGAATAATAAAAGGCCAAAGCAGACTAGAACAGGAAGTCAGCAGCACCCAGACACCCATACAGAGCAGTCCACATGGAGGAGGAAATCAGGATGAGGAGACACGGGTACCAGCCAATGATACTCAGGGCAACGCCTGATGGGCCTGCAAGCAGCTGAGAACTACAAGAGCCAAAGTAACTGAAAGTAGGCAGGCAATGTATGGAAAAGGAGACCTTCATCCAAGGGGAGGAGTTACCACATCAGTGCTAGAGAAAGGTATTCTAGGGGTCACAGGAAGTGAGATCTCACAAGCAGTGCTTAGGCTCAGCATGTCAGGCTCCCAGCCTCATCCTAACAGCTTGGTCCTAGCTCCCCCAAATATCCCTGTGCTCTTTATTCCAGTGTTGGCAATCACCATATAAAACCCCACAGCAACAGACGACAAAAACAGCAGGACTGTTTCAAGGTCAGTCAGTCAGTTCAGTTGCTCAGTCATGTCCGACTCTTTCTGACCCCATGAATTGCAGCACACTGGCCTCCCTGTCCATCACCAACTCCCAGAGTTCACGCAGACTCACGTCCATTGAGTCCGTGATGTATCCAGCCATCTCATCCTCTGTCAGCCCCTTCTCCTCCTGCCCTCAATCCCTCCCAGCATCAGAGTCTTTTCCAATGAGTCAACTCTTTGCATGAGGTGGCCAAAGTACTGGAGCTTCAGCTTTAGCATCATTCCTTCCAAAGAACACTCAGGACTGATCTCCTTTAGAATGGACTGGTTGGATCTCCTTGCAGTTCAAGGGACTCTCAAGAGTAGCACATGATATAGTCATATTCCAAACACTGCGGAAGAAAGAGGGCTCCTAACAGCCTCAAATGGTTGATCCATCTGAGAAGGTGGGCACCAGAGGAGATGAGAAGTGTTCCTATGGAAGCAGTTTGAACAGACATATAAACAAGCCTGCATTGCTGTTGGTATACAACAAACTGCCAGGGAAACGAAGAACTGTTCACTAAATGGTATTCAAACAAGTAAAAAAATGTAACTTTGACTTCTGCCTCACACCATATGCCAAAATAACTTCCTGGGTAGAAAAAATATTCCCATGTGAAAACTGTAGCTACAAAAATATTAGAAGAAACCATGGGAGAAAATTGTAGCTACAATTTTTTCACTTGTCTGAATACCATTCAGTGAACAATCCAACGATTAGAAAAAACCATGGGAGGAAAGGGGACTTCCCTGTGGCTCAGTTGGTGAAGAATCTGCCTGCAATGCAAGAGACACAGGTTTGATCCCTGGGTCAGGAAGGTCCCCGGGAGAAGGAAATGGCAACCACTCCAGTATTCTTGCCTGGGAAATCCCATGGACAGAGAAGCCTAGCCAGCTGCAATCCCTGGGGTCGCAAGAGTCGGACATGACTTAGCGACAAAACCACCTCCACCATAGGAGCAAAAGCTGTCCTCATGAGGAACACAAAACCCAGAAGACAGAAAAGATTAATAAATGTGATTCCAAATTTTAAATTGTTCTGCACACAAACACTGTAAAAAGACCAATGACTGAGGAAAGTAATAAGTACACCTACTGGAGTTTATAAAGAACCTGGACACCTCGGTAAGAAAAATAACTCAGTGATCATGAAACACAAATCCACAGGAAAGGAGAGGTGTTTACGTGTGAAATCATGCTCAGTCATAACAGGAAACACAAATTTAAATTTTAATGACACACAACTGTTCACTGCTCGGAGAGCAATGGCTGAAAACTTTGGCAGAGGGGCTGGGAACACAAGGTCTTTTACACACTGTAGCTGAGAACCAAAACTGGTGCAATCTTCACCAAGAGCAACTGGGCAAAAAGCAATCAAAACTGTAAAAATACAAAAACTTGACTCACTAAATCCATTTCTAGGCATTCGTCCTAGAGAGAATCACACATGTGCAAAAGGACACACAGATAAGAAGCACACTGCAGAATCATTAGGGCCCATTGTTACATGATTGGGTATATGAAACGGCACCCAGAGAACAAAGTATTAAAAAGAATGGAGCGGCTGTAAAGAGACATTCAAAAGCAAAGACATGATTTTGCCAACAAAAGTATGTATAGTCAAAGCGTTTGTTGTTCCAGTAGTCATGTGAGAGCTGGACCATGAAGAAGGCTGAGGGCCGAAAAATTGACACTTTCAAACTGTGGTGCTACAGAAGACCTTTGAGTCCATGGGACTCCATGGAGTGCAAAGAAATCAAACCAGTCAATTCTAAAGGAAATCAACCCTGAGTATTCATTGGAAGGACTGATGCTAATGATGAAGCTCAAGCTACAATACTGTGGCCACTGGATGTGAAGAGCTGCTCACTGGAAAAGTCCCTGATGCTGGGAAAGGCTGAATGCAAAAGGAGAAGAGGGCGGCAGAAGGTGAGATGGTTATATAGCATCACTGACTCAATGGACGTGACTTTGAGCAAACTCCGGGAGACAGTGGAGGACAGAGAAGCCTGGCATACTGCAGTCCATGGCGTTGCAAAGAGTCAGACACGAGTTAGTGACTGAACAACAACAAAATGGAAAGAGAACCAAGGTAAATTTTTAAGTAAAAAAAAAAAGCAGAATGCAGAGTAGCTTATATAGTGTGTTACTATTTGTGTAAAGCTACATTAAACATATATATATTGACATTAACATAAAATATCTCTGGAAGTACACATAAGGAATTGCAAGGAGCCCTTGCTTTGGGAAAAATAATGGGGTAGGAAGAAGCTTCACTTTCAAACTGTGCACCCCTTCACACCTTTCAAATGCTACTACATACACGAAAGGCCCATATAAACAATAATACACAAAATTTAAAGTTGCAACTTTAAATTTTTATTTACCCCTTACTATCCATTTTATTTCTAAAGGAAGTATTACTACTAATATCTATGCTTACAGTCTTCCAGAAAGTCAGAAAAACTCTGCTGTGATAACTATACAAGGTAAACAATTCCCAAACTTACAAGCACTCTTTTTTTTTTTTTTTAAACAATTAAGTTGGAGAAGACTCTTGAGAGTCCCTTGGACTGCAAGGAGATTCAATCAGTCCATTCTGAAGGAGATCAACCCTGGGATTTCTTTGGAAGGAATGCTGCTAAAGCTGAAACTCCAGTATTTTGGCCACCTCATGCGAAGAGTTGACTCATTGGAAAAGACTCTGATGCTGGGGGGGATTGGGGGCAGGAGGAGAAGGGGACGACCGAGGATGAGATGGCTGGATGGCATCACTGACTCGATGGACGTGAGTCTGAGTGAACTCTGGGAGTTGGTGATGGATAGGGAGGCCTGGCGTGCTGCGATTCATGGGGTCACAAAGAGTCGGACACGACTGAGCGACTGACTGAACTGAAGCTTTGATTTTTATTTTGTGTCCAACTCTTTGTAACCCCACAGACTGTAGCCCACCAGGCTCCTCTGTCCATGGGATTTCCCAGGCAATAATGCTGAAGTAGGTTGCTGTTTCTTTCTCCAGGGGATCTTCTTGGCCCAGGGATTGAACCCACATCTCTTGCATCGGCAGATAGATTCTTTATCACTATGCTGCCTGGGAAGCATTGTTGCATACATATATGTACACTAAATGAGTATAATTGCTTTACAATGTTGTGTTAGTTTCTGCTGCAAACGATGTGAATCAGCTATGTGTAAACATATATTAGGGCCTCAGCGTTAGTGGTAAAGAATCCACCTGCCAATGCAGGAGACATAAGAGATGCAGGTTCAGTCCCTGGGTTGGGAAGATCCCCTGGAGGAGGGCATGGCAATCCACTCCAGTATCCTTGCCTGGAGAATCCCATGGACAGAGGAGCCTGGTGGGATATAGTCCATGGGGTTGCAAAGAGTTGGACACACTGAAGCGACTCAGAACGGCACATACATATATTAAGGACTCCTGACATTAGTGTGTAAAGCAGGTGACCGGCATTTACAGTAGACAGCAGCACTAATGTAAGAGGGGAAAGTACCTAAGGCACATACTGGCAGTCCACAGAGAAGTCCTCCCTGGCCTCCTAAAATCTCCAAGGTGCACCCACTGAGCTTAGCATCTTCACTTGCTCATGACCACCCACCCCCAGCTCACAGCACAGGGGCCTCATTCCCAGAGCACTTACTTCCCAGCCCCAGCACAAAGACTGATCCGCCGCAAGGCACCTTCAGCCCCCAGCACTGGCTTCACTGTTCCCTTGAATTCCCTCAGCAGCCGCTGTCACACCACCAAACAAGCGTGCAGCTGCCACTTCTGAAAAGGCCCACCAGAGGGGGATGTCGCGGAAGGGATGCAAGACAGGATGCGCTCAGGCCAGAGCCACAGAGTGACTGTGCTGGAATGACTGCCTGTTTGTTTTATTTGAATACTTGAAGTGAATGGTTCAAATACTCTTGTAATTTTGTTTTCTTTTAAAAAGAAAATATTTAGAATGTTTCCACTCAAAAAGCACATTTTCAAAATTGAAGCATTTTAAAAGTCTGCTTTCATTAAACAGTTGCATCTTGTATCCCTGAGGGCTTTTGCAAATGGTTCTGGCCTTCTTATTTTGTTTTGTTTTGGTACAATTCAAGCTGCAATTTCATGAAAGTTAATGCTGCACTCTCTGTTTCTAAAAGAGCCCTGTAAACAAAGCTGTAACAGGAGATGTGGAGAAGGGTTCATTTTAATACCCCTGCTTGACTTAATTTGTATATTGTTTCTTCAGCTCTTCCTTTCTAGGTCAATTTATCATTCTTAGTTTTATTACATCCAACACACTAATATGCTTGGGAAAAAAATGGAAACTCTAAACTCACAATAATGCCCAGTTGTAGTCCCAAAGTGGGCTGACCTGCCTGAAGGAGTGTTTTAGTTGGCGTGATTTTCCTAGGACTTCAGGGAAGTGAATCTTGTTTGCAAATCAAGCAAAAGGGTTTCTAGAACTCCCCAGTAATGCATGAGGCCTTGTCATGCTGTTTATTAGTCCAGAGTGTTCTGACAGAACATGTGGGTTCTCATCACAAAAATGCAATTGTTCATAAGAGCGCAATGTTTTTCCTAAGAGATTTTTTTTTGAGTTTCAATAATTAGGGGTATGTAAAACATGTCAAGAATAAATCTTACAAACCCTCCTGAAGTATATACCTCGGTCAAAACAATCCTGTATCTTAATAAGACAGAAAATATTTGTAAATGTAAAAATAGATTATGGTGATATCCAAAGAATCCAGTTGTTGAAGAGAAAAAAAAAGAAAAAGTCAAACTGTATAAAAATAAATATTATAAATATGACTGACATAACAGGCTAGGGTGGTGAGATACGAATATGATTTGGAGTTAGGGCCTCTCTTGTTTTCATTGGTTTTTATACTCACAAAACATAAGCTGTAAAAGTGAGAGGTGAAAGTGGTGATGTGCCAGTCCTGGCGGCTTTCTGGCCTTAATGGAATGGCACATCTGATGTTTCAAAGTTGCAGATGGTGATGGTTGAAACAAAAATCATGCAAATAGAAAGGAAGTAAGAAACCCTTTGCAGCTTTCCTCACTGGTGGATACAGTGATACAGTGAACTTCCTATGGCAGCAGGGCACAGGGGAGAAGAGGCAGCTCAGAACAGGAGGGGTCCCTGCCTCCCCACCCAGCGACGGGGTCTCAGCGTGCCGGCTCCCTCTGAGGGATTTCAACCCAGTGCTTCTTTCAAACCGAGGACCGTGAAGTCCTCACCGCACCAGCACCAGAGCATCTCCCGGGGTGTCAGACAGACTCCTCAGGCTGTGTGTACCCTGAGATGAACATCTCCATCCTCGCTCTGCTTCTCGTCCCGCATCTTCCATTTCAGTTCCTTGTTTCTAACGTCCGCAGGCTCCCCTGTGTCCACCCTCCCAGCAGCAGCGAAGTCTGCACAAACCTGCAGCTCCTTTCCAGCCCCGAGGCCTCTGCCGTTCCCGGGCAGGGTCACCTCTCTCTGACTTAGAGGCAGCTTCGAGCAGCCCTGGTCCCTGCAGCTTTGCCCCACTGGCTCCATCTGCACTGTGGACCAATTAGTTCACGGCGCCAGCTGTTTCAAAACCCTAACAGCCCAGGGCCTTGCGATGAAGTCCAGCCTCCTCCAGGGCACTCCAGGGTTTCTGGGATCCAGCCCCTCTTGTCCCTCCCTGCTAAATCCCCCCAGCCCCTCAAGAGACACTCAGCTAGCCCCAGCAGGAAAGAGGCATGGGCAGGAGTCCTTCAGGGTCCTGAGCTCCCGGACCTTCAGCTCAAACAGGACCTGGGTTTCCCCATTAGGACCTGGGAACAACGTTCCCCCAAAGGTGAAGGCTTGGGAAACCCATGGACCTCCTGTCCTTCCAATTTCTCAACCTTAGAAACCTACAAATTGTCCACAAATGAGTGGATAATTCACCTGGATCCTTCAACTGGCATTCACCTCGACTCTTCACAGCCTAGCCCCAGGAACTATAGCAATGAATGAAACCTGCTTCCTTGCTCCTAAGGAGCTGGCAACCTAGCAAGTGTGAGAGAAGTGAAGTAATATCAAGCCAGACTCTAATATTCCTCACTTCAGCCTCAAATCTCACATCTCATAGGACAAAGGTTCTCTTTCTGGGTGACCTCTCTAGGAGCACAGGAGACCTCAGCTGATCCCCAGAACAAGGGCCCTAGGGTGAAAAGCAGAAATTTCAGGGCAATCCATCTGTTACCTTATTACCAGGACCAAGCCAAGGCCAGATGTGACCAGCTCCCAGCCACACTGGACTGTGCCACCTAGGAGTCTGACACCAGGGGGTTTAGGTACCACTTTAAAAATTAAAGGTGGTGTGAGGCCAGGCAACCCATTCTTCCAAAATCTCCAGTCAGTAAAACACCCTTCAGAATATACTGGAGACCATGCAAATATGGATTTGTTTTAAATTTGGGATTAGAGACAAACGACCTCTGTGAATTGCTCATTTCTGAATTTCTGATCATTCACGAGCTGCTGGACATTATATCTCATCATTGTACATTGTCACTTTCACTGGACTCGCACAGTGGGGTTCAAGTGTACTTTATCATCTGCTCAGAAAACCACCCTCTAAGGTGTGGGTTGACAGAATCAGCACGTACCCTCAGGGATTAAATAACTTCTCAGTGAGAGAACTGGAACCCTAGCCAGTCCTCTCTAACTCAGTGCTCTTGCCATATAAGGGGAGCCGTTTTTTATTGTTCTGAAATTACAGGCCTTACCTTTCTCTTGTAAACACATCCTTGTGCAATCCCTTACTTCTAGGAGTAATAATAAGTTCCTTTCTGGTGGTCTAATTAATACTCTTGCCAAGTTAAATTCCATCCACGGACCCATATAATTCATTTGTTTTCTGGTAGGTCCTGGATTAATAAAACAACACCTTAAAGGGCCCACTACTTCCTGATTTACATTGAATGAATCATTCAAAGGCGAAAACGGATGTGTATAACACAATTGCAGGGTTAACACAAAATCTAGAAGTTTTTAAGGGGTGAATCAAAACATTCACATTTAAATATTTAAGAACAAATGTGTATAACTATCATTAGTATGCTGAGAGAAAAGACAGTATTAACAATAAACTACCACTTCTAATAAGATAGTTACATAGTACAGTGTGAAAGAGAGAAAACAGTCTTACCTTTGGACTATACTCTATCAAGGGAAATATTTCAGATTATTTTTCTTAATTTATACTTTTCGTTGGGGCACTCTTTTTTTTAAAAAAGACTTTTTTATTTTGTAATGGGGTATCTCTGATGAACAAATAATGCCATAATAGTTTCAGGTGAACAGTAAAGGGACTCAGTCATACATATACGTTTATCCATTCTCCTCCAAACCCCCCTCCCGTCCAGGCCACCACGTAACATGGAGCAGCGTTCCCTGTGCCATACGGTGAGTCCTTGTTGGTGACCCATTTTAAATACAGCTGTGGGTACATGCCCATCCCAAATTCCCTTTGGGCACTCTTCAACTGATTCCCTTGAGGACTAGGAAGCAGCCAGTACATGCCACCCACCTTTCGGGCCTGGCCTCCTGTGGGGGCGAGAGGGATGCCGTGGGGGTGGTGGGCACGCTGGATCCAGATGAAGGTCTCGAGGAGTGATGAGAGTTGTTGCCAAAGCTGCTGTATCTGAAGAGTACAGAGGGTTAAGTTGGGGGCAGGAAGGGACAGAGAAATGAGTACAAGTCACTAGATGAATAACACTCGGCAAACCGTCTTAATTTTTAGAAGAAAAACAGGTCTAGAAAAGGTAGCACTGTTAGTGACCGTCCTAACTTAAAGAAACTTACTAACCTCTTCATTTTTATTATTTCTTATTAGAGAAGCTTCCCAAAGTCCCAAACTGCTAAGTAGCGGGTTATAACAAAGGGCTTAAACAAAATCCTCATATTTCCTTTCTAAACGTTCATTAAAACGAGTTGCTAACATAAATAGAATCCAAACTGCTTTGAATTGCATCATGAAGATTTTCTTGCTTCTAGGATCAAACCTGCGTCTCCTGCATTGCAGGTGGATTCTCTACCGCTGAGCAACTGGGGGAGCGCTGGTGGTGGTACTGCTGCTGCTGCTGCTAAGTCGCTTCAGTCATGTCTGACTCTGTGCGACCCCATAGACGGCAGCCCATCAGGCTCTGCCATCCCTGGGATTCTCCAGGCAAGAACACTGGAATGGGTTGCCGTTTCCTTCTCTGGTGGAGGCACAATTAGTTAATTCCATCAAAGGTCTACAGAAAACATCAGACAACTGACTAAGGAAACATCTTACTAAAAAATTCTCCTTGAGGTGTTTCTGAATCAATTTCATCCACTAGACGCCACAGTCTCGTTGCATGCCCAGCAATCAAGGAGCAACTGTCTCCAGACCTTCTAGGCTGGCCCGCTGCTTAGAGGTACACATATCCAGTGTTTTCACCCAACACGTCCTCAGAACCAAAATGACAGCCACTAAGTTTCAACGAGCTTTTATCATCTCCCAGTCAACCCTGACAAGTTTCAGGATTTATTGAAGTCTTGGGTTTCTTGTTTTTTCAGAATAGCTGTTCTTTAGGTAAGGCAGATTTAGCTATTATCAGCAGAGCTTTGTCTTACAACCTATTCAGCGACAGGGCAGGGCTGACTCTTCCTTCTAACTTGGTTAGGACTCACTGCTGGAGTGTGTGGGACTCCAGGGGTTGCTATGATGAAAGTGCCCAGAGACCTTCCCATACACAGTGAATCCAGTACACGTTCCCACCAAGAGAATCAGTACTAACCATTCTAGGAAGCCATTTATCTCAAAATATGCATAGCCATTGACCAAATAAGTCTACTTTTGGGGAAGTTAACATAACCTTACTTACGGTGATTTATATCCTAAGAGCATTACACAGGAAGATTCTCACTGGCGCCTCATTGAGATCATGGCCAAAAACTGGAAACTACCCAACTAGGTAACAGTGTGAGGATAAGAAAGTATGATGTAACACTCACTGATGGAATGTTATGCAACCCTAAAAATGACTGCCAATTATAAGTGAAAACATGGCATGTGTTCATAGTGTGTTTATACACGCACATATTGCACGCATCAGTTTATAATATTACACAGTAAGTTTGATTACAATTGTAAAAAATATCCTCAAAGGTAAAAGAGAATGTATAGAAGAAAGCATAAAATAAAGATCTATTTCAAAAAGTGGAATACAGAAGTAAAATTTCAGATTTCCTTAATGAATTACTACATTATGATAGAACCTAAAATACTCATATTACCCCCAATCTATCTTGTGTTGCCAAGTCTGCTGTGTTGGCTTCTTATTTGTCTTTTTGCTATCATGTGTCAGCTTGTGCTGAGTGCTGGGCACCCTGGCAGGCAGATGGGAACTCACAACGCTACCCCACCACTCTCCTCCGTTAACACACCATCCTCATGGCACTTGGTTTCTGGGCATTCATCTTCTCATCTCTTAAAAGTCCCAACACACTGCCTGTCCAGCAGGTTAACTGCTTCTTCTCTGAGTGAGTGTTGGCTTGATTTTTCAAGTGGTGGTGGTGGTTTAGTGGCTAAATTGTGAACGACTCTTGTGACCCCATGGACTGTAGGCTGCCAGGCTCCTCTGTCCATGGGATTTATCAGACAAGAATACTGGAGTGAGTTGCCGTTTCCTTCTCCAGAGGATCTTTCTGACCCAGAGACTGGACCCATGTCTCCTTCGTCTCCTGCATTGGCAGGCAAATTCTTACCATTGAGTCACAGGGAAGCCCATTATGTCAATTACACCTCAATAAAAAAAATAAAATAAAAGAGGGTCCCTAAATCATAGGCCACAGAGAAGGGAGAAAAGCAAAGAATAAGATGATATGAAAGAAAGGAAGCAGCAGAGAAGGGAGAAAACGCCCAGCAGGAAAGAGGAGAGAAGCAGCAGGCAGTGGGCCCTGCTCAGAAGGGAAGGAAGCTGTCCCAGACCTCGGGATCCTCCGGGAGACAGGCTCCATGCTCTGGTTTCAGCCCTGCGTCACCCAGCCGTCTGGAACTGAGCTTGTTATTCTACACAAGCATCTAAAACCACCCCCTTCCAGACCAAAAGTGGGCATCCTGGAGAATGTTTTAACAGGATTACTCTACTAAGATTATGTCTCAAAAACATTATGGAAATAAAACAAGCATACAGTCATTTCCCCGCCTTTAGTTTCTCTAATGGTTAAACAATTACATTCGACTACCTCGTGGTCTGTCCAATTTTGCATCTCAATTTCACCTAAACTAATTGAATTTACTGCACAGAGTTTTTTGTTTTTAAAAAATTATTTTTAATGACTAACTGCTTGGTTTCTGTTATAACCTATTCAATTGCAGTCCACTACTGAGCAGTCAAATGTGTAGCCATATTGACCTGGGACAACCACAGTGAGTGAACATCAGAAAATTAATAGGTACAAACAATATTTATACAGCATTCAAATTCCTGTCAAATAATTTAAAAATTATAAACTTTCCTCAGTTAAATCCAAGCTGATCCTCATTCACAAGCATGTGTGCATGCTCAGTTGTGTCCAACTCTTTGCAGCCCCATGGACTGTAGCCTGCCTGGCTCCTCTGTCCATGGGATTCTCCAGGCAAGAATACTGGAGTGGGCTGCCTTGCCCTCCTCCAGAGGATCTTCCTGACCCAGGAATCGAATCCACATCTCCTGCATTTCCTGCGTTGGCAGACAGATTCTTTACCACTGAGCCACCCGGGAAGTCTCACAAGCATGAAGCTGCTTTTCTCAATTTATGTGTATATTTATTTTGGCCAGTTCTACATTTCTATTGCTCTCATCCCCCAGGACTGTGAGTGGTACTGAAGCCTGGGGCCACATGGGAAGGACCTGGGCCCAGGAAAGCCCTGTCAGGGCCTGTGAGTCCATCACCATTCTGGGCTAACACTATCCTGCTATGGAAGATGAGGTTTCCAGGATATCTTTCTTCCAGTCAAATGTGTGGCTCATCACTTGTACACAGATACTGTTATCAAGGGACATAAGAGCTACGTCAGATGCATTTTATGAAAATGTGTGAAAGGTCACAGTAACTCATAATTTTAGACCTAAAAGAGACTGGTAGAGAACTTGTTGTTTGGAGGTATTCAAATAGGAGGTCACATACTCCCGAAAGTATACAAAGCCATTCTGGCTGAGTAAGCCATCTCCACTTACCAAACCGCTCTGTGCCTCCATTTCCTCACTGAATATACATGGGCCATCAGTTAATACTGATTTTTATTACTGATTTTGGACCATTTGATTGTTTAAAATATTCAAACTCTCTGCTCCCCATTCTCTGCTCTGCAGAGAGGTCCTGATCCAGGCATCAGTGAAGAGCAGGCACACAGGTAGGCTGACAAACACCTGCTGAAAATTCCCTGAGCATTTTTGATTTGCACACCTCCTTCCCTCGGCCTCATCTCCGATTGGCATAGGAATCCCTGAAGCATCCATATGTAAATAATGTAATCATATTAGCCAAGACATGGAAGCAACCTATATGTTCATCAACATATGAATGGATAAAGAAGATGTGAGTCAGATATATATCAATATATACAATGGCATATCAGTCATAAAAGAGAACAAAATAATGCTGTCTGCAGCAACATGGACAGACCTAGAGATTGTCATACTAAGTGAAGTAAGTCAGAAAAACAAATACCATGTCACTTAATAATACATATGGAATCTAAAATATGATACAAATCAACATATCTATGAAACAAAAACAGACTCACAGATATGGAGAACAGACTTGCAGTTTCCCAGGGAGGGGGAGAAGAGGGCTAGACTGGGAGTATGGGATTAGCAGAGGCAAACTATTATATACGGGATGGGTAAACAAGTGCTACACTTTAGCACAGGGAACTATATGCAACATTCTGTGACAAAAAACAGTGAAAAAGAATGTGAAAAAAATACATGTATAACTGAGTCACTTTGCTGTACAGAAGAAATTAACACACTGTAAGTCAAGTGGACTTTAATAAAAAATTTAAAACATAATTAAATTAATGCCCAGGAAGTGATTCAAAACTGCAACTGTTTCCATCTCACAGGAAGTTATGAGCAGAAATCACATATATTAGAAAAAAACCTGAAAGCTACAAAAAAGAGAAAGGAGATAAAGAAAAGACACCCACCTATTAGAAGAGAAAGACCGGAAGTTGTAAGGCTCGGAGGCAGGATACGTGCTCAGATGGAGAGAATCAGAGAAACTGTGAAAGGAAGGAAAACCCACTCAAAAGGCTGCCTGGAAAGTTGGTGAAGCCCCTCACTGCATTCTGCAGATGAAGAGAGATGGGCTTGGTGGTGGGGGGGGGGGGGCGTGCGTTAGATTCTGACGTCATGCTTATGTTTATAAACCTTACCTTCATAAATTCATTTTTAGTATTGGCATTAGAACACAAGAGCTCCTCAATTGGCACAGACAGGATTTTCTTCTGTGTGTGCTAAGTCGCTCAGTCTTGTCCGACTCTTTGCCATGCTATGGACTCTAGCCCACCAGGCTCCTCTGTCCCTGGGATTTCCCAGGCAAGAATACTGGAGTGGGTTGCCATGCCCTCTGCCAGGGGATCTTCCTCACCCAGGGATCGAAGCCGTGTCTCTTACATCTCCTGCATTGGCAGGTAGGTTCTTGACCACCAGCGCCCCCCTGGGAAGCCCATGTTTTGCCTGCATGCTGTAATTAGTGAGTGGTCAGGGACTTTACACAACTGCTGCCCTCCGTTCTGACCCGAATTTACACACACACAGTGCAAGACGAGCCAGAGGATGCAGCTAACACGCCAGTGTCACCTTCCCCTGGGCGGCCTCACACAGGCCGCCCCGTGGGCCGGATCTACCTGCTTTCCTGCTGGGACTCGGCTTCCTTCTCCTTGGTGGACAAGGGCGCATCTTCAAAGTCATAGGAGAAGAGGTGGAAGGGGCTGTGGGGCACGTAGGGCAGCTTTTCTCTGCTGGGTGACGCCTTCGGGGGAGCAGGCGCAGTGGAGGCGGACCGAGAGGCCGGGGTGGGACTGGGGGGCGGCCGCAGGGCGGGCCCGGAGGACCCTCTGTCCGAGGGGGTCCCGCCGCAGCACTGGCCGGCCCCGGCTTCCCCGGCGAGGCAGCGGCAAGGGCTGCATCCTCTCCGGTGGCGGTGGCGACCTCGGAGGCAGGGCGGGCCTCGCTGCTGCTGCTGTGGCAGCAGTGGCGGTGGAGAGGAGAGAGGAAGAAAGGGAAGGAAGAGAGATTGGGGAGAGAGGGAGCCAAGGTTAGGAAAGGGGAAAAGGACGTGTAAAAACTCATTACCGGCAGGGCCGCTGGCTTCAGAATCTGGCTGTGTTTCTTGACCTGACGCATAGAAGCCAGAAACCCCGCTTTTCCCAATAATCCTGACGCCCTGGGCTGGCCAGTTTGGGAGGTCAGACCCACCTGGCCTCCAAGCAAACAGGGGCCTTTGTGAGCGGATCTCATGGGGCCTCAAAGGCTCTTCTGCACCTGCCCTCCTCACCCCTCAAAGGTCCCCCCACCCCAGTTGTGTTGGCACCGAAATTTCCACAATTTGAACTTCATTTCTTTGTCTGGCTCAACAGAGGATCCTCCTCCTAAAAAGCCCAGGCTTGAGGATGAGGTATCCCACAAGCTCCATACTTAGGAGTTAGGGCTTGTGGATCCTTTCCTGAAAGCAAGTGTGGAGAAGGGAAAACAATGCCAGCAGGACATGCAAAGAACCTGAAATGAGGGGCTGGCAGAGTGAAGACACATTCTGCCTGGTTCACAGGCACATTTCCCCTGGGCCTCTGCTACCACTAAGCCCTAGACATCTAGACCCCTGCAGGCAGGCCTGCCTCTGCCACGGACACAGTCATGGAGACTTCCACCTTCAGGGGCTGGATTCAAAACACTTAGATGTCTCGAGGCCCACCTCTGTCACTGGAGTTCTAGGCTGTACTTAGTCGCTCAGTCGTATTCGACTTTTTGCGACCCCATGGACCTTAGCCCACCAGGCTCCTCTGTCCATGGGGATTCTCCAGGCAAGAATACCAGAGTAGGTTGCCATACTCTCCTCCAGCGGGCCTTCCCAACCCAGGGATCGAACCCAGGTCTCCCCATTACGGGTGGATTCTTTACTCTGAGCCACCAGGGAAGCCCACTGGAGAATCTACCTGAAATTCTGCAGTTTTCAAAACCATAGTCCCTTTCCCAGAGAACTTGACTCCTGGCCAGCCATGCCCATTTGGGAATGGAACATGAGCTTTTTTTTTTTTTTTTTCTTTCCTACCTCAAATTCGGAGCTCCATCTGTGTATAAGAGCAGGGATATACTGGTTCCCCTGGCTCAGAGGGAGAATGGGATGGTACAGGGCAGGCCTGGCTCAGGGGGTACATACAATGGTACACACACGTGGCAGGCACACATGGCAAGCATCCAAGGAAACAGCCCGCAGGACGAGGGAGCAGTGGAAGACACCGGCCCACAGAAGGAAGCAGACCCTTTCCCACCACTTTTAGGTCTAGTAGCTGGACACCCGGGAGCAAGCAGCATCACATCCATGTTAATGAACACCCTGGCTGAGATCAAACCCTGGGGCTTCATGTGCACACCCTCTGCTTCCTGAAACAGCAAGGTCTAATCTGTACAATCTCTGATGAAGATGCCCTACAGCACCAGTCGTGCCATCACAGATACTGCACGGGTAGGGCAAACTGCCGTCTATCTGCATCAACAACCATCCCGTGTAAAGGCAGCAATGGCAGTCAGGATGCCTGTAGAGGCTGCTCTTTCCAGCCAGATTCTTCCGTCTGGTCTGGGGGTGCTACTGAACTGTTTAAGTCCCTGAGGGCAAAGGGCTTGTGTGGGTGGAGGTCACACCATGTACACTTAAGCATGTGGGGAGCCACACGGGTGTATTTATTGAGGGTCCACATAATTTTCTGTGGCTCATTTTCAGCATAAGGTGGGACTGTCATTTGAACCTCCTTCTTTCCCAGAGCATCCCTAACTAAAGTCAGTACCCCAAAGCCTGGCACTCAGCACAGGCCAGGGAGGGCATACCCTGGTTAATGCCCACCTTTCACCCCCTCACTCCCAAATGTGCACCTCTCTCTGTGGACACCTAGTGGTCATTCCTTTCCATCTCTACATCCTGCTGGCTTCTTCCTGGACATTCCCCAAGTTGGGAAGCAGTTCAAAGAGGATTTGGGCATTCCAGCACATCCAGTGGGCCTATCTGAGAACTTTTACATGTGCTTGTGACCCGGAGAAGCAGGTCACGGCAGCAAAGAACCCCATTAACTTTGAAATCAGAAAAATAAAGATTTTAGCCTTTTGACTTTGCTTATTTGTGGAAAAACTAACAGCGAAAATATCAAAGTGCAGTGTAGTCAATCAAGTGAAGGAACTTATTATAGAATTATTTTTGAATATCAGAAATGATCAACTTTTATGTTTCATACAGACCTCATTTGGGGGGAAATACCCACCAAATTCACAAATATCTGCAAGGTACCTTTCTGTTAACATTGAAGACAGAAAGGATGCACCTTGGAGAGGTGAGTAGAGGACAGAAAACTCCCCCAAAGGGCTGCATAGCTCTGAAAGTCATTCTGGGCATGACAATAAATGCTGGGATTTATTTATTTTTTTCTGTGTTGTAGGGGGGTGAAAAGTGGTCCTGTCCATTTGGATACAAATCAAAGTGCATTATTACTATGGCAGTCATCCACATATTTTAGACAATATTATACTGGTAAAATTAGCAAGAAGAAGGGGACATGTGGAATTATTCTTCCTACAGGGCAGAAAGGGTTAAAAATTTTCTGAGCATCTCATTAGTTATCGCCAATGTGACTGAGCCCAAGCACTCAGGGAGGGGACAGTGGGGAGAAAAGCAGCTGGCTGTGTCTTCCATAAAGCGTGGTGAGGGAGGCAGTGTTTGAGTAAAAAATACGGTCCTCTAGGGAAAACGTGCTCAGTTATATTTCTAGGAAGCTAGTCTTTCTGGGGCTCTGTGTGCAGGAAGCCAGTGAGGAAGGGAGCCAGTGAGGAAGGGAGGAGGCTACTGAAGGATGCGGCAAACTCTCCATCCGGAAGGAGCCTCCAGGCTTTCCGTGGGAGCTGGGCAGGGTCCAGCCCTCGGTACCTGTCCTTGCCTGACAGGGGGCATCATCCTCTCTCTCTTCCTCTGAATTGGGCTCCGTGACTGGCTGTTCCTCCTCCTCCTCCTCAACCCTGAGACAAGGCCAGGAAAAGAGAAAGGCACACAGAGACAAGATGGAAAAGCGAGATAAGCATTGCAGACAAACAGGAAGATGAAGCCAAAAAAATAAAAAAACCAAACCTCCAGCTGGCTGAAATGAAAAGAGCACACTTAATCTGTTAGGAGAAAAGGAGACAGTTCTGAGATGGAGAAATTTAAGTGTGGGTCGAAGATGCAATCACCTGGCCCAAGCCAAATTTCTGTGCTGAGCTGGCTGGATGCGACTACCCTGCACACCCCCATCCGGCTCCCCCCAGCCCCCCACCACATGGACTCAGAGCCGCCTCGGGCCTTGGGCTGGCCTCCCAGGCAGTTCTCCTCCTGCACAGGGAAGGTGCAGTGGCTGTCTTGTGGGCTGTCGGGCGCCGGCAGGGAGCAGTCCTCACGTCTCTACCGCATTCCCTCCAGCACCAACCTCCACGTGGGCAGGTGGTTTCTGCATGTTACTCCCTCATTCACAGTAAATGTGTCTGGTGGCGGAGGGCTGATCCTCCCCCATTTCAAGGGTTAACACATGGCCTGGGTGGAATCCATCCAGGCCACCCCTGGGATTTCTCCTTGTTCCTGCAGGGATGAGAAGGTACAAGGACACTTTAAGTTGAGTGGAGGAGGACTGCCTGTGACTCATGATGGTCCAAGAACAGCAGAGTTGGAGAGAGAGATGGGAAGGGGGGATAGGGAGAGAGAGAAGAAAGCAGTCCTCATGACAGTTTTAATACTTGGATCTAAAATACTTCTGAAGCTTCTCTAACAGAAGATAGTAATTTCTCATTTGCACTTAAGATAGTTTAACTTGAGTTTTCTTCCTGCAGCTACACAAGGACAGATGTTGATAACTGATTCATTTCCCTCCTTGGCCTCTAAATCCTGTCAACGTGTGACTTCTGTCACCATCCACGTGGAACACCCTGAGGGTTCTTAATCCCTCATCAAAGGGATTGAGACAACTGGACTCCGATGACCTCCATCTTTGTTCACTTCAGCCCTACATGCTGGACCTCACAGTCACACTGAACTAGCCCACCGTGGAAAACCTACATCCAAACGTCTATACCTGCACCACCCTCTCCCCAACCACCAGCCCCTGTCCTCCAAATCTCCCATTTCTCTCCTCCAACCATAACTCTTCTGCAACCTCAGTGTCCTCCTTTAATTCCTAGAGGAAGACTGGCTTCCACCAGTTCCTTCATGCCCTCAGTCCTCATGAACTGACCATTCTCACTGTACCCATCATTTTGCCAAGATCTTTAACTCTTTTGCCCCACTGTCCTTTAATCATGGTTTTTACTTTTTACTGAAATATAAAATATACACAGATAAGCACACAAATCACTGAGGTTTCACAAAATAGACGCATCCATGTAATCAGCATTCCTTCAATGCTGTTTAATTGCTTCCCTCCTCTACCTCAAATTGCACAAGTCAGCCTTGTCTGATTTTATTTTCCATCTAAAGGAATCATACTGTAGCCAGCTTCTTTTGTTCAACATTACACTTGTGAGAATCATCTATACAGCTACTTGCACTTGAAGATCATTCCTGCTCGTGGCTGTATACCATTCTCTCACATGAATACACTATAATTTAGTTATCCATTCTACTGTTGATGCTAACCAGGTACTTTTCAGTTTGGGGTTATTTTGCATAGGGCTGTTATGGATACTGTTGTAGTTTTTCTTTAGTGTTTTTGGTCACAAGATATGCTTTAGTACGTCAAAACAATTAGAAACTGTCAAACAATTTTTTAAATGAATGAATGAATTTACATTACTATAAATAGTCTATAAGCATTCTGGTTGTCCCCACATCCTTGCCAAGATTTGATATTTTTGCCTATTTCATTTTGCCATCTAATCTGAGGGTGAGGTCTCATTGTAGCTTTAGTTCGCTTTCCCTGATGACCAATGAAGTTGGGCACATTATTTTACTTTTAGTGCTATTTAGATACCCTTTTTTTTGAAGAATCTAAGTACTCTGCCTTAAGAACCTGTAGGTTGTCTTTGCATTCACTTTATGGTGTCTTTTAATAACTGTAAGTTCTTAATCTTAACAGGACCCCATTTATCATTTTTTCTTTTGAACAGTTCTGTTCAGTCACAAAGTTCGTGTCCAACTCTTTGTGACCCAATGGACTGTAGCATGCAAGGCTTCCCTGTCCCTCACCAACTCCTGGAACTTACTCAAACTCATGTCCATTGAGTTGGTGATGCCATCCAACCATCTCATCCTCTGTCATCCCTTTCTCCTCCCACCTTTAATCTTTCCCAGCATCAGGGTCTTTTCCAATGAGTCAGTTCTTCTCTTTGGGTGGCCAGAGTATTGGAGTTTCAGCTTCAGCATCAGGCCTTCCCATGAATATTCAGGAATGATTTCCTTTAGGATTGACAGGTTTGATCTCCTTGCAGTCCATGGGACTCTCAAGAGTCTTCTCCAACACTATATTTCAAAAGCATCAATTCTCTGGTGCTCAGCTCTCTTTATAGTCCAACTCTCACATCCATACATGGAAAAACCGTAGCTTTTACTAGGTGGACTTTTGTGGGCAAAGTAACGTCTCTGCTTTTTAATATGCTGTCTAGGCTGGTTATAGCTTTTCTTCCAAGGAGTAAACGTCTTTTAATTTCATGGCTGCAGTCACCATCTGCAGTCATTTTGGAGCCTGAGAAAATAAAGTCTGTCACTGATTCCACTGTTTCCCCATCTATTTGCCATGAAGTGATGGGACCAGATGCCATGATCTTGGTTTTCTGAATGTTGAGCTTTACGCCAATTTTTTCACTTTCTTTCACTTTCATCAAGAGGCTTTTTAGTTTCTCTTCACTTTCTGCCATAAAGGTGTTGTCATCTGCATATTTGAGGTTATTGATAGTTCTCCCAGCAATCTTGATTCCAGCTTATGCTTCATTCAGCCCAGCATTTTGCATGATGTACTCTGCATATAAGTTAAATAAACAGGGTGACAATATACAGCCTTGACGTACTCCTTTGCCAATTTGGAGTCAGTTTGTTGATCCATGTCCAGTTCTAACTGTTACTTCTTGACCTGCATACAAATTTCTCAGGAGGCAAGTAAGGTGGTCTGGTATTCCCATCTCTTGAAGAATTTTCCACAGTTTTTTTTGTGATCTACACTAACCTTTGATGGTGTTTTTTTGTCCTGTTCTAAAATTTTTTTTTTGCTTACACCAAAGTCTTAAAGGTAGTCTCTTATTTGTCCCTCTAAAAGCTTTATTATATGACCTTTCATATTTATATTTGATGTTTATCCATAATTTATTTTGCACATCATATGAGATAGGGTTCAGATACATTTTTTGTGTGTGTGTGTGCCTACATAGACAGACAATTGGCCCAGAACCATTTAGTAGAAAGGCTGTATTTTCTTCAAGTTAGTATCATCTTTACCATGAATCAGGTATGTATCGGTGAGTTTCTGGACTTTTTCTCACCATTAATCAATTTTTCTACCTTTGAGAGAATCTTTGAACACTATCTGAATTACAACAGTTTTATGATAGATCTTGACACTCAACACGTAAGTCCTTGGCCCTTTATACTTTCATAAAACTTTTGAATCAGCTTGTTCAGTTCAGTCAGTTCAGTCGCGCAGTCGTGTCCGACTCTTTGCGACCCCATGAATCGCAGCACGCCAGGCCTCCCTGTCCATCACCAACTCCCGGAGTTCACTCAGACTCACGTCCATTGAGTCTGTGATGCCATCCAGCCATCTCATCCTCGGTCGTCCCTTTCTCCTCCTGCCCCCAATCCCTCCCAGCATCAGGGTCTTTTCCAATGAGTCAACTCTTCGCATAAGGTGCCCAAAGTACTGGAGCTTCAGTTTTAGCATCATTCCTTCCAAAGAAATCCCAGGGTTGATCTCCTTCAGAATGGACTGGTTGGATCTCCTTGCAGTCCAAGGGACTCTCAAGAGTCTTCTCCAACACCACAGTTCAAAAGCATCAATTCTTCGGCGCTCAGCCTTCTTCACAGTCCAACTCTCACATCCATACATGACCACAGGAAAAACCATAGCCTTGACTAGACGGACCTTAGTCGGCAAAGTAATGTCTCTGCTTTTGAATATACTATCTAGGTTGGTCATAACTTTTCTTCCAAGGAGTAAGCGCCTTTTAATTTCATGGCTGCAGTCACCATCTGCAGTGATTTTGGAGCCCAAAAAAACAAAGTCTGACACTGTTTCTACTGTTTCCCCATCTATTTCCCATGAAGTGATGGGGCCAGATGCCATGATCTTCGTTTTCTGAATGTTGAGCTTCAAGCCAACTTTTCCACTCTCCTCTTTCACTTTCAACAAGAGGCTTTTTAGCTCCTCCTCACTTTCTGCCATAAGGGTGGTGTCATCTGCATATCTGAGATTATTGATATTTCTCCCAGCAATCTTGATTCCAGCTTGTGTTTCTTCCAGTCCAGCATTTCTCATGATGTACTCTGCATATAAGTTAAATAAGCAGGGTGACAATATACAGCCTTGACGTACTCCTTTTCCTATTTGGAACCAGTCTGTTGTTCCATGTCCAGTTCTAACTGTTGCTTCCTGACCTGCATACAGATTTCTCAAGAGGCAGGTCAAGTGGTCTGGTATTCCCATCTCTTTCAGAATTTTCCACAGTTTACTGTGATCCACACAGTCAAAGGCTTTGGCATAATCAATAAAGCAGAAATAGATGTTTTTCTGGAACTCTCTTGCTTTTTCCATGATCCAGCGGATGTTGGCAATTTGATCTCTGGTTCCTCTGCCTTTTCTAAAACCAGCTTGAACATCAGGGAGTTCACGGTTCACATATTGCTGAAGTCTGGCTTGGAGAATTTTGAGCATTACTTTACTAGCATGTGAGATGAGTGCAAT